>MU263406.1:0-43681 GCA_020310875.1 Ceratopteris richardii
TAAGATAAGGGTTTTAGGGTTATAACACCTACATAAGATATATGCACACATACACATGCACATGTAATACATATATACATGTATATACACATGTATACAAAAATATACATATTTTAGGTCTACATATTTAAGATTAGGGTTTTAGGGTTTAGTATTTCAGATCTAGAATTTTAAGATTAGGGTTTTAATTAGATATATATTTAAATATAAAATTAAATATATAAAAATAGGATTACGTAGGAAAAGAATCTGAATATAGTAAATAAATATATATATAAAATAAGATAATTATATACATAAATAAATATAAAAAGAACTATGTGTTTTTGAATAATCAATTAAATATTTATAATTAATATATATAATTATATATATAATTTAAATATATATAGCAATAGGATTACGTAATAACAAAAAATCATGAATATATAATAAAATATATATATAAAATAACATAATAAATACATATAAATAAATATAGAAAGAACTAGTGTTCTAAATTAATTTAATTAAATGTATATAATTAAATATATAAATTTAATGTATATAAAAATAGGATTACGTAAGGAAAAGAAATCTAAATATATAAATAAATACTATATATAAACTAGATAGTTATATACATAAATAAAAAAAAATGAGCTAGTGTTTTAAATAATTTAATTAAATGTATAAAATTGAATATGTAAAAATAGGATTACATAAGGAAAGAAAATCTGAAAATTCAAATAAATATATATGTAAGATAAGATAATTATAATACATAAATAAATATAAAAAGAACTAGTGTTTAAATAATTTAATTAAATATTTATAATTAAATATATAAAATTATATATATAAAAATAGGATTATGTAACGAGAAAAAATCTGAATATATAAAATAAGATAATTATATACATAAATAAATATAGAAAGAACTAGTGTTTTAAATTATTTAATTAAATATATATAATTAAATATAATTAAGTAAAGAACAATCTGAATATATAAATAAATATATATATAAGGTAGGCTAATTATATAGATAATAGAATATGATCAAGAACTAGTATTGTAAATAAATAAATGAAATATATATGATTAAATATATAAAAATAGATTTAAATTTAATCATTTTAAATAGAGTGAATATATATCCAATATAGAAACACACATACTTATATACCTATCTATATTCACATATATATACATATACACATATATATACACTATGCATACATATAGATACATGTTCTAGGTCATTTTGGAATTAGGGTTTTAGGGTTTTAATACGCACATAACATATATACAACACACATACACATACACATATAATACATATATACATGTATATACACATGGTGTATAGAAATATACAAAACTTATGTGTAGATCTTTAAAATTCGGGTTTTAGGGTTTAGGGATATACATATAACTTAATTAAGAGGAAAAAATCTGAAAAAAAATAAATATATATATAAAATAGGGTCAATCAAGAAAAAATCTGAATATAATAGATAAAATAGGATAGCTATATAGATTAGGGTTTTAAAACTAGGGTTTAAGTTTTTTTAGGTATTTAACGTATTTAGGTCTTTAAGAGTTAGATTTTTAGGTTTATAAAAAAAACCAATGTTCTAAAATGTCCATATTTTAGGAGATGGCTTCTTTGGATCCTGAAGAGAGAATGGCATGTCCTTGCACACAGTGCAAGTATCAAATTTATCGGAAAACGACAGAGTTATGTACTGCACATGTTAGAGAGTATGGATCCTTTGATAGGAGTTGACTAGAAAACCTACGCTATCATTCGCATGGTTCCCCAGGTGAGCAGATGGACCCAAACGACATTGCACCGGTAACCTCTCGTGGACAAAAGAGATAACAAAAGAACTTAGGACGTAGAAGCAAGCACTAATAATATTACACAGAATGAACATATGGAAGAGATGCTTGAAGCATTTTATGAGATGGACGAAGATCATGATGATAAAGAAGGTGTCGACGAGAGTTTCATGGATACAACAGAAATTCCACGATCAAAAGTTGATGAAGAATATGAAAACATGCGAAGATTAGCTCATTTACCACTTTACAATGGAGCAAAGATATCAATACTACGTGCTTCACTCGCGATGCTCAATTTGCAATCCATTTATGGATGGTCAGATAGTAGTGTCACTCAATTGTTCAGGTAAGTGGAGAACAAATTGGCTTTCATTGTTGTATCACAATAACTTCATTTACTAATATCATTTTAATTGCTTATTGCAGGCTTCTTAAAGATCAAATTTTGCCAGAGGGCAATGACATGCCTCCAACACGTGGAGATGCAAAAAAACTTTTACATTCCATTGGAATGGGATTATACGAAAATTCATGCTTGTCCGAATGAGTGCATTCTCTTTTGGAATGAGTATGAGCATCTCCACATATGCCCAAAGTGTGGAGCAAATAGATTTAGAGAAGATGTTATAGGCGAAGCACTCCCCGCAAAGGTTCTTCGCCACTTTCCTATCATTCCACAAATTAAGAACATGTTTAGATGCAAATCTATAGCTGAGTTAATGTCATGGCACACAAAGAGCAGGTCTAATGATAATGTAATGCGAGTGCCAGCTGACTCTCATGCTTGGAAGCACATAGATAGTAAGTGGCCAGAGTTTGCTAGTGAGCCTTGGTCCATATGTCTAGGCCTAGCTATGGATGGAGTGAATCCATTTGGATTACGCAATTCTTCATGGAGCACATGGCCTGTATGTTTGGTCAATTATAATATCCCACCATGGTTGGCCACAAAGAAAGGTCATTTATTATTAGCTCCTATTGTACCAGGTAAGTATAAGGTAAAAAACATGGATGTATATCTTGCACCACTCTTGGAAGAACTACGCATTTTATGGGATGGGATCATTGTGCGTGACATGTCTCAACCTATAAGAAGACGAGACGTGCAAGTGCAAGGCATACTTATGTGGACAATGCATGATTGGCCTGGTTTTGGTGAATGTTCAAGTTTATGGATTTCGGGTTATCATGCTTGTCCTTTATGCAGACCACGACTCGAAGCACGCTATTCCAAAGCACTATGTAAAACTATCTATGAAGCACATCATAGATATTTGCCTGATGGGCATGTTTTACGTGAAGGACAAATTGGTCGACAAGCGCAACATCAAATGACAGCTAGCGATTGGAAACAATTGTGGGATTCAGAAAATCCAATTGCTGGCATCAAACGGTTGTCCATTTTTTCATGAACTCCCTTATTGGAGTGAATTGGTGATCAATCATTTGGTAGACCCGATGCATATCTTCAAGAATGTGGGAGAGATGCTTTGGAAAACTTTGATCGGAAAGAAAGAAAACAAAGCACAAAGGGACGAACTAGAAGAGCGAGGTCTCATGCGAGATGTTCCCATAAATCTATGTGCCAACTCCCTCATGCGGATGGACGCATTGAACTTTCCTATCAACTTATTTTCTTTGAAATTAACATATCACTATGAGGAAGAAGAGAGAAATGGTTGTAATGGAATCTTTTTTTGAGGTAAATGGCGTACACTTCAAATTTGAGCAGAAATTGATAGATACTATTTATTGGATTTTCTTATGATTCTAAATCGAAATAATTGGTAATCACATATTCGAAGCCACGATCTGATACTTCTTGTATGACTTTAACGCACGATCATGTTGTATATGAGATTCGATGAACATCAAAGAGATAACTGTATTCAAAGTCTACACCTCCGGTGTAGAGCACCCTCTCTCTCACAGAGAATGATATAAACTAAGAACTGATTGTGCATTCCGCCGGTCGGTCGTAAGGAAGACTCTCTCTCTCTCTAACACAAACACACACACACACACTCAATGATAGAAACTACAAACTGAGTGTACACTCCGCCGGTCGGTCGTAGGGAAGACTCCGTCTTCCACACCACCCTTCTCCCTCTCACACGCACACATAGACACACAACTTAGAACTTGTGCGCACTCGTTCAGTGGGCCGTAAAACACACTCTCTCTCTCTCTCATATAGAACTTGATATCCCTCGAGATTATTTTCATTCCCCTCTTCAGCGCCTCCTCGTACCATCCTTTCCGTGCGCTATCCTTTTCCACAAAGAAGCGCGCAACGCAGCAGGGATTGGCACGCTCCTCAGCGTCCTTGCTAACAGAGGCAGGCGTATTCGTCATCTCTCTTGTAGTACACAGACAACTGCGGACTCACCCAAGACGATCAAGATCAAGAAAACTGTTTTAGATTCAGAAAGACGTGGTAGGTTTATACATGTGTAGCGGGTGGTTAAGCCCGACTTCATTGGATATCATGGGATTAGCTCGTGAATGTATTTTCATACCTGGCAATACAATTTATTATTCCAACACACCCCCTAAATTATAGGGCTAAGAGAAAATTTGTTTGCAGTACAAAGTAAGGTGCATTGGAAGCTCTAAATGTGAAGTTCATAACTAAACTATATAAAAGGCGTCTGAACAATTTTAAAGCTTATCCGAATGTTATGGTTGACTTTAAATCTTGTTTTCACTGGAAAGAGTCTTTGATTGTATTTGATCATTGCTTTACTTCCGTTGTGATGGCTCTTGAGTGAAGCATCATTGGTGAAGGATTGGTGTTGATTGGTGAAGCCTTGAGGTTTACTTGATAGCTGCTTTGCACACGCTTGAATAGAGTAGCATTATTCCCCCCCCTGCAAGGCAAGAAAAGCAGCAAGAGGAAATTCCATAGAGGTGGGTAGGCCGCTGGTGGACATGCAGAGTGCTAAGAGCAACAATAGCGGAGCATTGTACAGCATGGTGATGGGAGAATCCGCCGAGCAGGGTGTATTTAGCAAGGCGGTCTTGGCACGATTGGCGAGAGTGTTGCCCATATTGGAGGGTACAGAGTCAGCTGGCTCGTAGAGTTGCAAGCATGGAAGCTTGGTTTGCTGTTGTTGTGTGAACACCAGCAACAAATGGAGGAGGGCCACCAGTGGCAGTGTGAATGGCGGCATCAAAAGCTGCAGGTCTGGGCCCATGCATTCGACATGGGGCTTGAGGGAATGCGTCAAGAACTGCCTGAGCAGTGGAGTGTTCTCGAGCGATGGGAGGTCCCCAGAAGAATGAGCCTGGGCGAGCGCTAAAACAGCAGCAATGGAGGGCGCTCCATGTGCGAAGGGTAGCCGTAGAGAGTGCTGGAGGTGGCTCATCGACTCGCCAAAGGCGTCCGCTGCCAAGAAAAAAACCAGACACGCCAACCGGTGGACGCAACCTATCAGCGTCTTTAAGCGCTCCCTGAACTTATCATGCGCATATGGCGCAACTTGCACGGGCACCTGGAGTCCCGGGTTTTCGCAGATGGGTCCTGAAAGGGTGGTAGCAAGGTGTGACACTGGGCTGTTGATTGCCCACCGCCTTCAAGCGGGAGGCTTGTGCTACGGGCTCGCCTTTGAGCTTCTGAATCTTCTCGCCTAGGGGTGAGCGAGGCTTCTCTTTGCGGTGGCTGATCAGGCCACGAAGAGGTAGGGGTACCACGTAGGCTGCAGATTGAAGCAGTGAAGCATTGTATGGTGGCGGATGAATACGACAGCGATGATGGGGCTGGAGCAGGAGCTTGCAGGGAGAGGTGCGTCAGAAAAATTGTTCTGATACCATGTTGTAGTACAGAGACAACTGCGGACGTACCCAAGACGATCAAGATCAAGAAAACTGTTTTAGATTCAGAAAGACGTGGTAGGTTTATACATGTGAAGTGGGTGGTTAAGCCCGGCTTCATTGGATATCATGGGACTAGCTCGTGAATGTATTTTCATACGTGGCAATACAATTTATTATTCCAACAATCTCTGCCAACGTTCCATGGCCCTCGTTTCCTTCCAAAAGTTTTTCATGATATTCACTCTGGCCACAATTATGATGGCGGTAATGCAAGCACAAGAATATGCTCCTGCCCAACCGCCTTTGGGGAGCAGCACCGCTCCTGCTGGCTATGCCGTGTCATCATCCCTCATCGCCTCTGCCTTCCTGGCCCTCGTTGCTTTCGTCTTCCATTAGAGTCGCCTAGCAATTTGCATCATCTTCCTCTCCTCCTCATCTATCCCGCCATATCAAGCCGCCTCATCTTTTTGTAAATTTATGAGCCGATCCGCACTCCCCCGCTTGTCTTATTTTTTTGGTTCCTCTGCTGAGGATATTCATTGATATTGCCTGCAATAGTGATTTCTTTCCTACACAGATCGTTGTTTTGCATCGATTTCTACTAAATAAAAGGCCATCTTTAGATCTTTTTTGCAGTTTTTCTGAAAGTCCTTTTAGCTTCTACATTATCATTATTCCTTTTCTCCAACTAATATTTAGTTGCCTGATTGTCAAATAAAACCCATGGTATTTGGGAACATAGTGAAAACGTCCAACCAGATTTTAGGGTTTTTCGCATCTCTTGTGTCGCGAAGAACTCTGTTGCTTGGTTGCCCCCCTGGGGGGGGGTCTTTCGTTCTGCTTCCTTGTCAGTACCAATGGCGCTTCATGAGGCGCTTAGTAATGGAATCGCTGGTGCAAATGATTCTTTTGGCACGCAGAACACCGTGCTGAACCCTGTGTTTGACGGCAAATGTTTTAACTCTAGGCTTCCCTCTGGTTCCGTGCAACCTATAAGAAGACGAGACGTGCAAGTGCAAGGCATACTTATGTGGACAATGCATGATTGGCCTGGTTTTGGTGAATGTTCAAGTTTATGGATTTCGGGTTATCATGCTTGTCCTTTATGCAGACCACGACTCGAAGCACGCTATTCCAAAGCACTATGTAAAACTGTCTATGAAGGACATCATAGACATTTGCCTGATGGGCATGTTTTACGTGAGGGACAAATTGGTCGACAAGCGCAACATCAAATGACAACTAGCGATTGGAAACAACTGTGGGATTCAGAAAATCCAATTGCTGGCATGAAACGGTTGTCCATTTTTCATGAACTCCCTTATTGGAGTGAATTGGTGATCAATCATTTGGTAGACCCGATGCATATCTTCAAGAATGTGGGAGAGATGCTTTGGAAAACTTTGATCGGAAAGAAAGAAAACAAAGCACAAAGAGACGAACTAGAAGAGCGAGGTCTCATGCGAGATGTTCCCATAAATCTATGTGCCAACTCCCTCATGCGGATGGACGCATTGAACTTTCCTATCAACTTATTTTCTTTGAAATTAACATATCACTATGAGGAAGAAGAGAGAAATGGTTGTAATGGAATCTTTTTTTGAGGTAAATGGCGTACACTTCATGTTTGAGCAGAAATTGATAGATACTATTTATTGGATTTTCTTATGATTCTAAATCGAAATAATTGGTAATCACATATTCGAAGCCACGATCTGATACTTCTTGTATGACTTTAACGCACGATCATGTTGTATATGAGATTCGATGAACATCAAAGAGATAACTGTATTCAAAGTCTACACCTCCGGTGTAGAGCGCTCTCTCTCTCACAGAGAAGGATATAAACTAAGAACTGATTGTGCATTCCGCCGGTCGGTCGTAAGGAAGACTCTCTCTCTCTCTAACACAAACACACACACACTCAATGATAGAAACTACAAACTGAGTGTACACTCCGCCGGTCGGTCGTAGGGAAGACTCCGTCTTCCACACCACCCCTCTCCCTCTCACACGCACACATAGACACACAACTTAGAACTTGTGCGCACTCGTTCAGTGGGCCGTAAAACACTCTCTCTCTCTCTCTCATATAGAACTTGATATCCCTCGAGATTATTTTCATTCCCCTCTTGAGCGCCTCCTCGTACCATCCTTTCCCTGCGCTATCCTTTTCCACAAAGAAGCGCGCAACGCAGCAGGGATTGGCACGCTCCTCAGCGTCCTTGCTAACAGAGGCAGGCGTATTCGTCATCTCTCTTGTAGTACAGAGACAACTGCGGACGCACCCAAGACGATCAAGATCAAGAAAACTGTTTTAGATTCAGAAATACGTGGTAGGTTTATACATGTGTAGCGGGTGGTTAAGTCCGGCTTCATTGGATATCATGGGATTAGCTCGTGAATGTATTTTCATACGTGGCAATACAATTTATTATTCCAACACACCCCCCTAAATTATAGGGCTAAGAGAAAATTTGTTTGCAGTACAAAGTAAGGTGCATTGGAAGCTCTAAATGTGAAGTTCATAACTAAACTGTATAAAAGGCGTCTGAACAATTTTAAAGCTTATCCGAATGTTATGGTTGACTTTAAATCTGATTTTCACTGGAAAGAGTCTTTGATTGTATTTGATCATTGCTTTACTTCCGTTGTGATGGCTCTTGAGTGAAGCATCATTGGTGAAGGATTGGTGTTGATTGGTGAAGCCTTGAGGTTTGCTTGATAGCTGCTTTGCACACGCTTGAATAGAGTAGCATTATTCCCCCCCTGCAAGGCAAGAAAAGCATCAAGAGGAAATTCCATAGAGGTGGGTAGGACGCTGGTGGACATGCAGAGTGCTAAGAGCAACAATAGCCGAGCGTTGTACAGCATGGTGATGGGAGAATCCGCCGAGCAGGGTGTATTTAGCAAGGCGGTCTTGGCACGATTGGCGAGAGTGTTGCTCATATTGGAGGGTACAGAGTCAGCTGGCTCGTAGAGTTGCAAGCATGGAAGCTTGGTTTGTTGTTGTTGTGTGAACACCAGCAACAAATGGAGGAAGGCCACCAGTGGCAGTGTGAATGGCGGCATCAAAAGCTGTAGGTCTGGGCCCATGCATTCGACATGGGGCTTGAGGGAATGCGTCAAGAACTGCCTGAGCAGTGGAGTGTTCTCGAGCGATGGGAGGTCCCCAGAAGAATGAGCCTGGGCGAGCGCTAAAACAGCAGCAATGGAGGGCGCTGCATGTGCGAAGGGCAGCCGTAGAGAGTGCTGGAGGTGGCTCATCGACTCGCCAAAGACGTCCGCTGCCAAGAAAAAAACCAGACACGCCAACCGGTGGACGCAACCTATCAGCGTCTTTAAGCGCTCCCTGAACTTATCATGCGCATATGGCGCAACTTGGACGGGCGCCTTGAGTCCCGGTTTTTTCGCAGGTGGGTCCTGAAAGGGTGGCAGCAAGGTGTGACACTGGGCTGTTGATTGGCCAGCGCCTTCAAGCGGGAGGCTTGTGCTACGGGCTCGCCTTTGAGCTTCTGAATCTTCTCGCCTAGGGGTGAGCGAGGCTTCTCTTTGCGGTGGCTGATCAGGCCACGAAGAGGTAGGGGTACCATGTAGGCTGCAGATTGAAGCAGTGAAGCATCGTATGGTGGCGGATGAATACGACAGCGACGATGGGGCTGGAGTAGGAGCTTGCAGGGAGAGGTGCACCAGAAAAATTGTTCTGATACCATGTTGTAGTACACAGACAACTGCGGACGTACCCAAGATGATCAAGATCAAGAAAACTGTTTTAGATTCAGAAAGACGTGGTAGGTTTATACATGTTAAGTGGGTGGTTAAGCCCGGCCTCATTGGATATCATGGGATTAGCTCGTGAATGTATTTTCATACGTGGCAATACAATTTATTATTCCAACAATCTCTGCCAACGTTCCATGGCCCTCGTTTCCTTCCAAAAGTTTTTCATGATATTCACTCTGGCCACAATTATGATGGCGGTAACGCAAGCACAAGAACATGCTCCTGCCCAACCGCCTTTGGGGAGCAGCACCGCTCCTGCTGGCTATGCCGTGTCATCATCCCTCATCGCCTCTGCCTTCCTGGCCCTCGTTGCTTTCGTCTTCCATTAGAGTCGCCTAGCAATTTGCATCATCTTCCTCTCCTCCTCATCTATCCCGCCATATCCAGCCGCCTCATCTTTTTGTAAATTTATGAGCCGATCCGCACTCGCCCGCTTGTCTTAATTTTTTTGTTCCTCTGCTAAGGATATTCATTGATATTGCCTGCAATAGTGATTTCTTTCCTACACAGATCGTTGTTTGGCATCGATTTCTACTAAATAAAAGGCCATCTTTAGATCTTTTTTGCAGTTTTTCCGGAAGTCCTTTTAGCTTCTACATTATCATTATTCCGTTTCTCCAACTAATATTTAGTTGCCTGATTGTCAAATAAAACCCATGGTATTTGGGAACATAGTGAAAACGTCCAACCAGATTTTAGGGTTTTTCGCATTGTGTCGCGAAGAACTCTGTTGCTTGGTTGCCCCCCTGGGGGGGGTCCTTTGTTCTGCTTCCTTGTCAGTACCAATGGCGCTTCATGAGGCGCTTAGGAATGGAGTTGCTGGTGCAAATGAGTCTTTTGGCACGCAGAACACCGTGCTGAACCCTGTGTTTGACGGCAAATGTTTTAACTCTAGGCTTCCCTCTGGTTCCGATGAAGCTTCTGCTCAATGTGACCCGCAAGTAACCTGTAACCCCTTGTTGTCCCCACAGAGACATGTTGGTCTCTCGTATGCGAATGCTGTCCAATCCACGGTTCATGCTCCCTTCTCTATGTTCAAATCTCAAAGTCTGTCAGGTATGCATGCTTCCCTTAATAATAACTTCGATAGGAAAGGGAAGGAAAAAATTATTGAGGACTTCTCTGACGATAAGAGCTCTCCCCATTTTATTAATTTAGAAGATGTGGAAGAAGATAGGGACGATTGCACCCTTATTAGTGAAAGTACCTCATTAGAGTCATGGAATAATCATCTGTCAAAGAAAGTTGTGATAGGTCTCTGCCATGGTCCCCGGCCTATGATAGGATAGAATGGGAGTTTATTCTTCAATCCTTACATGATATAGGTTCGGGTGAAATTTTTATTAAGTTCACTAGCATATTGTTTGGTAATGCTCAGTCTAAAGTTGCTATGAATGTTCATTTGTCTTCTCCCTTCAAGATTTGTAGATCTATTCGTCACGGTTGTCCTTTAGCTCCCCTCCTCTTTGCTATCACTTCTGATGCCTTAGGGTGGCTAGTGAAAGACTCTATCAATCAATGTTGTATAAAGGGTATTGAGAACCCTCAAGCCCAGTCCCAAATGTGTCTGCAAATGTTTGTTGATGATACTAACCTCATTATGAAAACTAATGACTCTTCTGCTGCTGCCTTTCTTCAATGTCTTAATAATTTTTGTTTGGCCAGTGGCTCAGTTGTTAATGATAAAAAAACTGGCTTTTATTCCACTAATAGTTGTATTCCAGATTGTGTTAAAAATGCAGGTTGTGAGTTGACTAAAAAAGGCTCTGTCTTCAGACTTCTGAGCATCCCCATGGGCTTTGAAGTTACTCATGAACAAAGGTGGAGTTGGGTCTTGGACAAGTTTAGAAATAAAATTTTTAAGTGGATAGATTTTCAGGCTAATATTACTCAAAGATCCTTTGTCCTTAAGCATTATATTCTTCCTTGTCTGACTTACTTCTTGTCTTGTTGGCATCCAACTAAGAAACAGCTAGCTCAAGCAATTTCTCTTGCAAGAAGATTTTTATGGGGAGGAAGTAAAATCCCCAAGGTGGCTTGGAAAATTTGTTGCATGAAGAGTTCTGAAGGTGGGCTGGGTTTGACTTGTCCTACCAGGATGGCTACTCAGATGGCTTCTAAATGGATCTGGAGGGCAGTCTCTTCTGAGGATTTTTGGGCCTGTCTGATCAAAAGGAATATCTCAAAATTTTGGATTAAAGATAATAAGAATTGGACTAACTTTGATGTTTGGGATGTGATAGTTTCTCCTACCATTTTTGTGCCCAAAGGAAGTGTCCTTGTTTGCAACTTCTGGAAAGCTTGGACGGCTATTAAAAGGGATTACAAATTACAAGTCTAGTTTCTGTATAATTACTCTTTTCTATTGCAGGACTCCCTGTGGATTGGGTGGCATGTTAAAGACCTCATCTCCCTCTTCCCTATCAGATGGAACAAATGTAGAATGAAGGGCTTTAACAATTGGAATGATATGATTAGCAATGGTAATGTTCTTGATGATCTGCATTTAGTGAATATTGATTCCTTGCCCATTTCCTACAAACACATTCTCAAGGACAAAAAGTCAAAGCTGCTGGAAGTCTTGGATAATAATCTGTGGCAGAAGACTGTCAGTCTTGAGGAAGTTGCTCTTGACATTTACACTAACTATAAAAGATCTTGCACCAGTATCAGGCTGGTGATTGGAAGGCTCAACAGAAAATGGTGTCTCTCATGGACTACTCAACAATGGAGATATAGATTTCAGTGCACCTGGTCCTTCCCTGTGGCCATTAAACACTCCTACCTTTATTAGTTGATCGTGCAGAGGGGTGTTTGGACTGGCAACAAGGCCAAGGAATTTAAACTTGATGCAGGCCAATGTCACTTTTGTGGTATGATGGAAGATTTGGGACACCTGTTCTTCAAATGCAAGAATTCTTACAGATACTGGAGTGTATTTTTTCTGTACTATCAAACTTATGGAGTTAAGCCCCCAGACTTCAGAGTTGTCCTTATTGGAGAGGCTAATAAAATGGACATAGTGCTTTGGCAATTGCTGAGAGCTCACATCGTGTGGGCTATTTGGAAAGATAGGAATAGTAAAACTTTTTATAAACATTCTAAAGATCATGTTTTCCCTTGTATGATGGGCATTGAAAGACTTATTGATTTTTGCCTCAGAAATTCCTGTTGTGCCCCCTAAGGTGATGATAGCCCCCATCTGATTATTAAAAAGTACCCTTGTAATCTGTGGAGATCCAAAATGCTCCAAACTCACTCTGTTACTAGAGACAGTATGTCCAGCTTCATCAAGCTCCATATAGAAGGATATAAGTTGTAAGATCTCCCTTCCTCTTGAAAGGTCCTCCGTATTTCTGATTTTTGTCCTGCATCAATTTTAAATTTCCTGTCCTCTCAAAAAAAAAACCCATGGTATTTTCTACAGGGTGCAATCGGCTATGATAATATGGTTTTCTGGGATTATAACTTTCACTAGTTTGGGAGAAATTCCGTTGCTAAACCCGCGAATCAGATGAAATCTTTTGCATGGTACAATATCAAAATCCCTTCAGTAAAGAAAATCAACGAATTCAGAATGCAGCACGATAACATTTTATAGGCTGACAAGAAAAGTTGGATAAGGGGGGTCCCATGGGTACTATGCCCTTCCTTGTACAGTTGCAATTTCAAAGTTAAATTTCGGGGGAGTAGGCATCGGCCGAACCTCCATTAAAAAAAAATAATAAAAATAAAAAAAATTGTATAGGCTGACAAGAAAAGTTGGTCGTATATCTTAGGAAGAGCCTGCGATTCTTCTATTCACGAGCATTAAATAATGAGATAATAATTTAGGAATGGCAGTACTTGAGTTACAGAAAAATCTTTGCATCGTCAGATCTAATTAAAACGTAAAACTAAAGTCCGTCACGTTGTTCTAGTTTGCGGATATGCATAAGATTTCTCCGTTGCTGTTCTCCTCTTTGAGGTTTCTCGTGTCTTGTTTTTCTCTGCTGTTTTCTCTTTTTGAAACTGCTTCATCTGTGTCCATTTGTCGCTGTCGTCTGTCTCTCTGTTGTTTAAAGCTCTCCTGTGTTTGCGCATATTTACGATGTTCAGATGTTCTTCCCCTTACGTTCCAAATAACTAACCTCTATGCTTCATCCAGATCTTCTTTTCTTCTTCGTGACGCGAGCTCGTGGCTTCTGGAAGATTAAGTTCACAATCTTTGTTCTTAAAAATTGTGCTTGACGTAAACTCTGAGATCAAACTTAAAACGCAACCTCAGATTACGTGTTCTAAAAGTCTAACGAAGTCTGTATTCTGATCTGATAGCGCTTCATCGAAGATACATTTACTGATCATTTTATCCATTATATGATAGTATCTTATCTTGCATTCCAAAATCCAACGAAATAAATATGTTATTTTTATTTCTCATGGATAGCTCACTCAATATCTTCTAAGGTAAGTATTACATATCTTCGATTCTTCTTCATAAGAAAACCTTCAACTCCTCTATTTTCAGGTTTTTTTGCGAATCCAAATATTCCTCGGATCTAATCACTCATATACTCATGTAATCCTGGGATGTAGAATCATTAATCTCGCAGAGAACTTTCAATGTACTCATCAACCATGTACTGCCTGTATGAGAAGAAAAAGAAGTTGAAATTCCAATGTATGGAAATATTGAAAAAGAAATCTTAATGTATAGACAGATGCGCAAGACGTAATTAGTAAAATGAACTAGTTGATTAACATCAAGCGTTTTCAGTAAACAATCACAGGCGCTATCTTCTGTTCTTATACCATATCAATGTAAGGGTTGACCGCTATTTCTGCTTCGGGGTTGAGGATCTTATTATATTCTCCTCTTTAAAAGGATAAAAGGAACCCAGAAAATTAGAAATCCATTCACTTTGATTGAGCTTGATTCAGAAAAAGAGAATATTTGCATGACTTTTCTGGTCATTAAGTCAAGATATGATGGAATGCATTTCATCTGCAGACATTCTCCATGGATTGAACCCATTATGGCATTTCATCTGCACACATTCTCCATGGATTGAACCCATTATGCCATTAAACTGCGAGTAGAAACATCCTCTACTAGATCTTCCTTTCCAAAAGGATATCAATTTTAGTTTTTGAGAGCTTATAAAGATTCAATACTTCCTTAACATTATTGATAGCTAAAAAGAGTCTATGTTTAGATAGATTTTATAACTTTATTGTATCAATTTCTCTTAAATGTGAATGTCATATGTCACATGTGAATGGATGAACCAAAGTCCTATTAGCCGGAGTGATTTTTGGGACTTCCTAAAAGAAGGAGGTTTTCCTTTAATTTTTAAAAGTAATTAGTGAGACAAATAATCCTCCTTCTTGCCTAGACTGTTGTATACATCACAATGAAATACATCACAATTAAAACTAAAAGCATCCTTGATGGGAATCTTGCATAGTTCCTTATTAGTATGGATAGTATGTCGATTATCTATAAATTTCTATTTTTTTTATTATTAACTGATTGTTAAGGTCTTACAAGGTGAGATGTGTTGTATAGATGTGTCACAAGTGAAATGCATTGTGTGGGGAAGGTACATTGTGATTATTCTTTATTGAATCATGTTGGAAGACTCTCTCTCTCTCTCTAACACAAACACACACACACACACTCAATGATAGAAACTACAAACTGAGTGTACACTCCGCCGGTCGGTCGTAGGGAAGACTCCGTCTTCCACACCACCCCTCTCCCTCTCACACGCACACATAGACACACAACTTAGTACCTGTGCGCACTCGTCCAGTGGGCCGTAAAACACTCTCTCTCTCTCTCTCTCATATAGAACTTGATATCCCTCGAGATTATTTTCATTCTCCTCTTCAGCGCCTCCTCGTACCATCCTTTCCCTGCGCTATTCTTTTCCACAAAGAAGCGCGCAACGCAGCAGGGATTGGCACGCTCCTCAGCGTCCTTGCTAGCAGAGGCACGCGTATTCGTCATCTCTGTTGTAGTACAGAGACAACTGCGGACGCAGCCAACACGATCAAGATCAAGAAAACTGTTTAAGATTCAGAAAGACGTGGTAGGTTTATACATGTGTAGCGGGTGGTTAAGCCCGGCTTCATTGGATATCATGAGATTAGCTCGTGAATGTATTTTCATACGTGGCAATACAATTTATTATTCCAACACACCCCCTTAAATTGTAGGGCTAAGAGACAATTTGTTTGCAGTACAAAGTAAGGTGCATTGGAAGCTCTAAATGTGAAGTTCATAACTAAACTGTATAAAAGGTGTCTGAACAATTTTAAAGCTTATCCGCATGTTATAGTTGACTTTAAGTCTGATTTTCACCGGAAAGAGTCTTTGATTGTATTTGATCATTGCTTTACTTCCGTTGTGATGGCTCTTGAGTGAAGCATCATTGGTGAAGGATTGGTGTTGATTGGTGAAGCCTTGAGGTTTGCTTGCTAGCTCCTTTGCACATGCTTGAATACAGTAGCATTATTCCCCCCTGCAAGGTAAGAAAAGCAGCAAGAGGAAATTCCATAGAGGTGGGTAGGCCGGTGGTGGACATGCAGAGTGCTAAGAGCAACAGTAGTGGAGCGTTGTACAACATGGTGATGGGAGAATCCGCCGAGCAGGGTGTATTTAGCAAGGCGGTCTTGGCATGATTGGCGAGAGTGTTGCCCATATTGGAGGGTACAGAGTCAGCTGGCTCGTAGAATTGCGAGCATGGAAGCTTGGTTTGCTGTTTTTGTGTGAACACCAGCAACAGATGGAGGAGGGGCACCAGTGGCAGCGTGAATGGCGGCATCAAAAGCTGCAGGTCTGGGCCCATGCATTCGAGCTTGAGGGAATGCATCAAGAACTACCTCAGCAGTGGAGTGTTCTTTGGCCATGGGAGGTCCTCAGAAGAATGCGTCTGGGCGAGCGCTAAAACAGCAGCAATGGAGGGCGTTGCATGCGCGAAGGGCAGCCGTAGAGAGTGCTGGAGGTGGCTCATCGACTCGCCAAAGGTGTCTGCTGCGAAGAAAAAAACCAGACATGCCAACCAGTGGACGCAACATATCGGCGTCTTTAAGCGCTCCCTGACCTTATCATGCGCATATGGCCCAACTTGCACGGGCGCCTGGAGTCCCAGTTTTTTTGCAGATGGGTCCTGAAAGGGCAGCAGCAAGGTGTGACACTGGGCTCTTGATTGGCCAGCGCCTTCAAGCGGAAGGCTTGTGCTACGCGCTCACCTTTGAGCTTCTAAATCTTCTCGCCTAGGGGTGAGCGAGGCTTCTCTTTGCGGTGGCTGATCAGGCCACGAAGAGGTAGGGGCACCACGTAGGCTGCAGATTGAAGCAGTGCAGCATCGTATGGTGGCGGATGAATATGACAACGAAGATGGGGCTGGAGCAGGAGCTTGCAGGGAGAGGTGCACTAGAAAAATTGTTCTGATACCATGTTGTAGTAGAGAGACAACTGCAGACGCACCCAAGACGATCAAGATCAAGAAAATTGTTTTAGATTCAGAAAGACGTGGTAGGTTTATACATGTGTAGCGGGTGGTTAAGCGCGGCTTCATTGGATATCATGGGATTAGCTCGTGAATGTATTTTCATACGTGGCAATACAATTTATTATTCCAACAATCTCAGCCAATGTTCCATGGCCCTCGTTTCCTTCCGAAAGTTTTTCATGATATTCACTCTGGCCACAATTACGATGGCGGTAACGCAAGCACAAGAACATGCTCCTGCCCAACCACCTTTGGGGAGCAGCGCCACTCTTGCTGGCTATGCCGTGTCATCATCCCTCATCGCCTCTGCCTTCCTGGCCCTCGTTGCTTTCGTCTTCGATTACAGTCGCCTAGCAATTTGCATCATCTTCCTCTGCTCCTCATCTATCCCGCCATATCCAACCGCCTCATCTTTTTGTAAATTTATGAGCCGATCTGCACTCGCCCGCTTGTCTTAATTTTTTCGTTCCTCTACTGAGGATATTCATTGATATTGCCTACAATAGTGATTTCTTTCCTACACAGATCGTTGTTTTGCATCGATTTCTACTAAATAAAAGGCCATCTTTAGATATTTTTTGTAGTTTTTCCGAAAGTCCTTTTAGCTTCTACATTATCATCATTTCGTTTCTCCAACTAATATTTATTTGCCTAATTGTCAAATAAAACCCATGGTATTTGGGAACATAGTGAAAACATCCAACCAGATTTTAGGGTTTTTCGCATCTCCTGTGTCGCGAAGAGCTCTGTTGCTTGGTTGCCCCCCTGGGGGGGGGGGGTCTTTCGTTCTACTTCCTTGTCAGTACCAATGGTGCTTCATGAGACGCTTAGGAATGGAATCACTGGTGCAAATGAGTCTTTTGGCACGCTGAACACCTTGTTGAACCCTGTGTTTGACGGCAAATGTTTTAACTCTGGGCTTCCCTCTGGGTCCGATGAAGCTTCTGCTCAATGTGACCCGCAGGTAACCCGTAACCCCTTGCTGTCCCCATAGAGACATGTTGGTCTCTCGTATGCGAATGCTGTCCAATCCACGGTTCATGATGAAAATCAACTAGGAAAGTAGAGGGCTTTTTGCCAAACACATCCAGTACCTCCCGAATAATTACTTTCTCTTCTTTTTTGAAGATGCCCATAATGCTATGCAGGTAATAGCTGAAGGACACTGGATTATAAGGAATACTCCTATTTCCTTTTTCAAATGGTATCCTGGTTTTAACCCTAGGGGGGCTAAAAAAACTAAGGTTCGAGTGTGGGTAGAACTTCCAGACATGCCTGTTGAATATTATCCTTGGTTAGAACAGCTGGGTAATCTCATTGGTAAAGTCCTGGGACAACGGCCAAAAAGTGGATTCAATCCGAAATGGGATCCGCAAATGCTGATCGAAGTTGACACCTCTAAGAGTATAAAATCTGTGTTAATTTTAAAGAACTCTAAAGGACTCAAACTGCATGAGCAAAAGGTTTTGTATAAGAACCTCCCTAATGCCTGTTTTCATTGTTATAAACAAGGTCATCTGATCAGAGACTGTCCAAGTCTGATGGTAACTAAAGCCAAAGATTACAAAGACGATGACACCAAGAGGCAGGGTATTAATAATGTTAAAGAAGAGTCTGGTCATATAGATCAATGGAATAAGAAGGCTCCTATCAAGAATAGAAGGAAAACCTTCAATAGTGTGCAGAAACCTGAGATGTTGGTTAAAGAAATTAGCAATCCTTACCAAATTCTTGAAGACAGTGATAAAATTGATGCTGCAGGTGCAGGCAGTACAAGCAAACAACAAGTTAATACTGGTCCCAACTCTACTGTGCAGGACGATATCTCTGGTGAAGAACCAGGGTGAACTACTGTTGGTAAAACGGGTAGTTGCAAACCCTCTGTTTTCTTCCTCTTTCCTCTAATGTGAATGATGTTAAGGTCAATAATACTAAAACCAGTGATGATATTCTTATTGATCAACTGAACAAAAGTGATGAAGATATAATGCACGCTGAACTAGAAACTACCAATATGGATGTGGCTATGGCTACTAATAGCCCTCTAGCCAAAGAGAAGTCAAAAAAGAAAGAAAAGAGGCTATGAGAATCTCCACCTCTGCAGTCAAGCCACTCAAGAATCCTAAAAAGTAACCTCTCCTCCTTCTTCTGTCTCTCATGGACTGCCTCAAAATTGTCTCCCTTAATACGAAAGGTCTATCAGACTTGGTCAGAGGTAAAATTATCAATAGATGGTTAACTGATTCTTCCTCGATGCCTGATTTCATCTGTCTTCAGGGAATAAAAGTTAGCGGTCACCAGCTGATCTCTAATATAAAGACAATTAGTAGCAGATCCTCCTGGTTTCATACCAACCACTGTGGTAAGGGTGGTGCTGCGATTGGTATAAAAGCCAACCTGGAGAATTTGGTTGAAGAGGTCCTGGTAAGTGACACCAATCAGTGGGTGGCTCTTAGATGCAAGGATCCCCTGAATTTCACCATTGTTTGTACTGTCTATGCTGCTAACTGCTCTTATAATAGATCCAAATGTTGGGAGGAAATTGGTAAGCTGTGTGGTGATCTCATCCTCATTAGGGATTTCAATATGGTTACGAATGTTGTTGACAGAAATGGTAACATTAACAACATTCTTTCTGGAAATGAGAAAAATTGCTGGTTTAATATGGTTCTTACCCATAATCTTCTTGATTTATCTATTAACATTGGCCATACCTGGAACAATAGGAGTGATAGCAATTTTTTGTCTGCTAGGCTTGACAGGATGTATATGAACACCAATAAATTTCATTCCCTTTGGAATTGTTGTTGTGAAGTTGATCCTTCACTTCGGCTTTCTGATCATATTCCCTTAGTTACTAAGCTGATGAGCAATAACCCTAGTTACAGGGCTGGTTGGCCCCACCTTGACAGGTCCCTGATTAAAATTCCCATTGTGAAAGATCATATCAATTGTATCTTCAATAAGCATTTTTTCAAGGGTTGTGCCCCTTTGAAAGCTTGGGAGGAGGCTATCAAGGAAGTACAGAGTGTGCTTACTGATTATAAAAGAAAGGCTAGACACATTAGATATAATAGAAGGATGATGATTATCAATGAGATAGAAAACATTAGGAACTCTAATTTTCTTGACCAAGTTAAGAATAAGAAGATCCTTGAGTCCCCAAGAAAAAGTGAGGTATGAAGATTATCTTCTTGCTCGTGGTGCCCATGTCATATCTAGAGAATTTTGGGCTGGTAAAATTGATAAACCTAACAAGCATATGTTTGAGATTATGAGGAAGAAAAAAACCAGGGACTTCTTCCCCCTGGTAAAAAAGAGTAATGGTGATTTTACTTCTTGCATGGAAGAGAATCTTCAAGAGACTGTCTGTTTCTTTATCAATGTTTTCTCTATGCCTCCCAAGAGAGGGGACCACATCTGGAGTGCAAGAGCTGCCATTGCCCAGAAAAGGAAGAAAATGATTCCTCCTGGCTTGGTCTCCCTCCTTGATCTCCCCCTTTCTGCTGGTGAGGTTAGAGAAACCATTAGTAAATTGAGGCCTGGCAAATCTCTTTTCATGATGGTATCCCTAATGAATATTTTCAAGAGTGCAAAGAAGTTTTGGTGCCCATTATTCTCTCGATCTGGCAAGAAGCCTTGAGAAGAGGATCTCTTTCTGCTTTCATTAATACTGGTGTCATTAAGCTGATTCACAAAAGAGGTTCTAAAGAATATCTTAACAATTGTAGACCTATCTCTTGTCTGACTTCTATTTATAAAATTTTTGCCTCCTCCTTGGATAGAAGGTTGAGTCCCTTGATGGATAGTATCATCCTTCCTAAACAAAAAGGTTTTATTAAAGGTAGATTTATTCTTGATGCTATTATTTCCGTGTGGGCAGGATATGAGTATACCAAGGAGATAATTATTGACACCTTCTTCTTCAAAATTGATTTTGACAAGGCCTATGACAGGATAGAATGGGAGTTTATTCTTCAATCCTTACATGATATAGGTTTGGGTAAAAGTTTTATTAAGTTCACTAGCATATTGTTTGGTAATGCTCAGTCTAAAGTTGCTATGAATGGTCATTTGTCTTCTCCCTTCAAGATTTGTAGATCTATTCGTCAGGGTTGTCCTTTAGCTCCCCTCCTCTTTGCTATGAGTTCTGATGATTTAAGGTGGCCCAGTCCCAAATGTGTCTGCAAATGTTTGTTGATGATATTAACCTCATTATGAAAGCTGATGACTCTTGTACTGCTGCCTTTCTTCAATGTCTTAATAATTTTTGTTTGGCCACTGGCTAAGTTGTTAATCATGAAAAAAATGGCTTTTATAGACTGTGTTAAAAATGCAGGTTGTGAGTTGACTAAAAAAGGCTCTGTCTTCATACTTCTCCGCATCCCCATGGGCTTTGAAGTTACTCATGAACAAAGGTGGATTTGGGTCTTGGACAAGTTTAGAACTAAAATTTTTAAGAGGATAGATTTTCAGGCTAATATTGCTCAAAGATCCTTAGTCCTTAAGCACTATATTCTTCCTTGTTTGACTTACTTCTTGTCTTGTTGGCATCCAACTAAAAAACAGCTAGCTCAAGCAATTTCTCTTGCACGAAGATTTTTATGGGGAGGAAGTAAAATCCCCAAGGTGGCTTGGAAAATCTGTTGCATGAAGAAGTCTGAAGGTGGGCTGGGTTTGAGTTGTCCTACCAGGATGGCTACTCAGATGGCTGCTAAATGGATCTGTAGGGCAGTCTCTTCTGAGGATTTTTGGGCCTATCTGATCCAAAGGAATATCTCAAAATTTTGGATTAAAGATAATAAGAGTTGGACTCACTTTGATGTTTGGGATGTGATACTTTCTCCTGCCATTTTTGTGCCCAAAGGAAGTGTCCTTGTTTGCAACTTCTAGAAAGCTTGGATGGCTATTAAAAGGGAGTACAAGTTACCAGTCTGGTTTTTGTATAATTACTCTTTTCTGTTGCAGGACTCCCTGTGGACTGGGTGGCATGTTAAAGACCTCATCTCCCTCTTCCCTATCAGATGGAACAAATGTAGAACGAAGGGCTTTAACAATTGGAATGATATGATTAGCAATGGTAATGTTCTTGATGATCTGCATTTAGTGAATATTGATTCCTTGCCCATTGCCTGCAAACAGATTCTCAAGGACAAAAAGTCAAAGCTACTGGAAATCTTGGATAACAATCTATGGCAGAAGACTGTTAGTCTTGAGGAAGTTGCTCTTGACATTTACACTAACAATAAAAGATCTTGCACCAGTATCAGGCTGCTGATTGGAAGGCTCAACAGAAAATGGTGTCTCTCATGGACTACTCAACAATGGAGATATAGATTTCAGTGCACTTGGACCTTCCCTGTGGCCATTAAACACTCCTACCTTTTGTGGTTGATCCTGCACAGGGGTGTTCGGACTGGCAACAAGGCCATGGAATTTAAAATTGATGCAGGCCAATGTCACTTTTGTGGTATGATTGAAGATTTGGAACACCTGTTCTTCAAATGCAAGAATTCTTCCAGATACTGGAGTGTATTTTTTATGTACTGTCAAACTTATGGAGTTAAGCCCCCAGACTCCAGAGTTCTCCTTATTGGAGAGGCTAATAAAATGGACATAGTGCTTTGGCAATTGCTGAGAGCTCACATCTTGTGGGATATTTGGAAAGATAGGAACAGTAAAATTTTTTATAAACATTGTAAAGATCATTTTTTTCCCTTGTATGATGGGCATTGTAAGACTTATTGATTTTTGCCTCAGAAATTCCTGTTGTGCCCCCTCAGGTGATGATAGCCCCAATCTGATTATTAAAAAGTACCCTTGTAATCTATGGAGATCCAAAATGCTCCAAACTCACTCTGTTACTAGACAGTATATTGTCCAGTTTCATCAAGCTCCATATAGAAGGATATAAGTTGTAAGATCTCCCTTCCTCTTGAAAGGTCCTCCGTATTTCTGATTTTTGTCTTGCATCAATTTTAAATTTCCTGTTCTCTCAAAAAAAAAAACCCCATGGTATTTTCTACAGGGTGCAATCGGCTATGATAATATGGTTTTTTGGGATTATAACTTTCACTAGTTTCGGGGAAAGCCCGCAGCTAAACCCGCGAATCAGATGAAATCTTTTGCACTGTACAATATCAAAATCCCTTCAGTAAAGAAAATCAACGAATTCAAAATGCGGCGCGATACCATTGTATAGGCTGACAAGAAAAGTTGGATAAGGGGGGCCCATGGGTATTATGCGCTTACTTGTACAGTTGCAATTTCAAAGTTAAAGTTCGGGGGAGTAGGCCTCGGCCGAACCTCCATTTGAAAAGAAAAAAAAAAAAACATTGTATAGGCTGACAAGAAAAGTTGGTCGTATATCTTAGGAAGAGCCTGCGATTCTTCTATTCACAAGCATTAAATAATGAGATAATAATTTAGGAATGGCAGTACTTGAGTTACAGGAAAATCTTTGCATCGTCAGATCTAATTAAAACGTAAAAGTAAAGTCCGTCACGTTGTTCTAGTTTCCGGATATGCATAAGATTTCTCCGTTGCTGTTCTCCTCTTTGAGGTTTCTCGTGTCTTGTTTTTCTCTGCTGTTTTCTCTTTATGAAACTGCTTCATCTGTGTCCATTGTCGCTGTCGTCTGTCTCTCTGTTGTTTAAAGCTCTCCTGTGTTTGCGCATATTTACGATGTTCAGATGTTCTTCCCTTTACGTTCCAAATAACTAACCTCTATGCTTCATCCAGATCTTCTTTTCTTCTTCGTGAGGCGAGCTCGTGACTTCTGGAAGATTAAGTTCACAATCTTTGTTCTTAAACATTGTGCTTGACGTAATGCAATCATCGAACAAGAGTTCACGTACTATAACTACTTTACCTTCATCATCAATCTCTGTGGAGAACTAATCAAAATGTACGCAGAATTTTCAATTAGTTTAGTGAAGTCACAAATTCTTAATTTCAAACTATAAATAAACTCTGAGATCAAACTTAAAACGCAACCTCAGATTACGTGTTCTAAAAGTAACGAAGTCTGTATTCTGATCTGATAGCGCTTCATCGAAGATACATTTACTGATCATTTTATCCATTATATGATAGTATCTTATCTTGCATTCCAAAATCCAACGAAATAAATATGTTATTTTTATTTCTCATGGATAGCTCACTCAATATTTTCTAAGGTAAGTATTACATATCTTCGATTCTTCTTCATAAGAAAACCTTCAACTCCTCTATTTTCAGGTTTTTTTGCGAATCCAAATATTCCTCGGATCTAATCACTCATATACTCATGTAATCCTCGGATGTAGAATCATTAATCTCGCAGAGAACTTTCAATGTACTCATCAACCATGTACTGCCTGTATGAGAAGAAAAAGAAGTTGAAATTCCAATGTATGGAAATATTGAAAAAGAAATCTTAATGTATAGACAGATGCGCAAGACGTAATTAGTAAAATGAACTAGTTGATTTACATCAAGTGTTTTCAGTAAACAATCACAGGCGCTATCTTCTCTTCTTATACCATATCAATGTAACGGTTGACCGCTATTTCTGCATCGGGGTTGAGGATCTTATTATATTCTCATCTTTAAAAGGATAAAAGGAACCCAAAAACTTAGAAATCCATTCACTTTGATTGAGCTTGATTCAGAAAAAGAGAATATTTGCATGACTTTTCTGGTCATTAAGTCAAGATATGATGGAATGCATTTCATCTGCAGACATTCTCCATGGATTGAACCCATTATGGCATTTCATCTGCACACATTCTCCATAGATTGAACCCATGATGCCATTAAACTGCGAGTAGAAACATCCTCTACTAGATCTTCCTTTCCAAAAGGATATCAATTTTAGTTTTTGAGAGCTTATAAAGATTCAATACTTCCTTAACATTATTGATAGCTAAAAAGAGTCTATGTTTAGATAGATTTTATAACTTTATTGTACCAATTTCTCTTAAATGTGAATGTCATATGTCACATGTGAATGGATGAACCAAAGTCCTATTAGGCGGAGTGATTTTTGGGACTTCCTAAAAGAAAGAGGTTTTCCTTTAATTTTTAAAAGTAATTAGTGAGACACATAATCCTCCTTCTTGCCCAGACTGTTGTATACATCACATGAAATACATCACAAATAAAACTAAAAGCATCCTTGATGGGAATCTTGCATAGTTCCTTATTAGTATGGATAGTATGTCGATTATCTATAAATTTCTATTTTTTTGGTTATTAACTGATTGTTAAGGTCTTATAAGGTGAGATGTGTTGTATAGATGTGTCACAAGTGAAATGCATTGTGTGGAGAAGCTACATTGTGATTATTCTTTATTGAATCATGTTGGGTACAATTCGAATGAAAACTGAAGTATGGACCACGAAATCTGTAATGATTTGGAGATGGGTAATTAATTTCATTAGATTGTGCTATTTATCGTTAAAAAAATTCTAAATTTTATTGTCTCAAAGAATTTGTTTATAAGTATAATCAGACTTTTGACGTCAAAAGCATCCTTTTGGAATGCAATGAAGAGGTAAGCTACTTGGAAAATTTTGAACAAATGATGTTAGAGAAACTTCGGGGGGGGGGGGGGGGGGGGGTGGGGGGGATTCATCTTTGAAGTGTGCCCTTGGGCTCTTAGGAAAGCGAATTAATAATAGTAAGAGGAACCCCCTATCTAAGCATTCTATGATATTTGAAATAAAAAATAAGAAGATGAAAAGAAATGGATCCCCGCACGAAGCCAATGATAGTGAAGTGTTTCTTTGGTGATGCATGATGGTGGAATCTCCTTGAGAGCTCCGTAGTCATTAACTTTTCTATGGAAACCCAAGCTCCAATGCCACACACAATACTCCACACAAAAAGTGCAGAATACATAGGAAAAACGCATAGGATAGAGACCATGAACACAGATTTCTTAGTCATACAAATGCAATCAATCATAGAGTATGTGGCTAACCACACCACTATATGTTTTATTAAAGAACATATTCAAAAGGTTCTAGTGGCAATTTGATCTTTCCCATGGACACTAATATTAACAATCTCCCACTAAAGGCCAATATGGCCAAAGTGACTATGGGAGAAAAATAAGTATGATAAAGAATATGTGAGTGTAAGTATACAAACTATACTCCCACCTAATGGACATGTTACATAATGTACAAGTAAGTGTGTAAGATCATGAACCAAGTAACCCCCATCAAGTGACAACAATGTCAAAAGTTGTCGTGCGATAGAGCTTTAGTCAAAGCATCTGCAACATTGTCTTGAGTATGAACCTTCTCAAGAATAATGCACTTAGTGGCTAAGCAGTCTGTAATGAAGTGATACCGCACCTCAATGTGCTTGTTCTTTGCATGATAGATTGGATTTTTTGCCGATGCAATGGCACTTTGACTATCATTGATCAAACGAGGTACATCATAAGGTAGAACCATATCACAAGCAAGACAAAAAAGCCACAAGGCTTCTTTACATGCCTCACTTGCAGCAACATACTCTGCTTGTGTTATGGAAATAGTTGTACATTCTTGAAAAAAAGATCTCGAAGAGATAGCACCTCCAACAAAATGAAAAATGTACCCTGATCTAGACTTACGATTTTCTACACAACAAGCATAATCAGAATCTCTGTAACTAGTAATGAATGTTTTCCATCTACCTAAGCATAAACACTTGTCCTTAGTGCCATGTAGATATCTCAAAATCATATTGATCAATTCCCAATGATTCTTGCCAGGATTATACATATATTTGCTCACAACTCCCATTGCAAATGCAATGTATGGTCTCACAACTAACATAGCATACATGAGATTACCAACAACAGATTGATAAGGAATTTTGGTCATGATTCCTTTTCCTCATCTCCTTTGGGGATAACGTCCTCGCCCTATTTCACATATGTGGGTAAAGGTGTACTCAATGCCTTTCCACCTTGCATTTTGAACATGTGAAGTACTTTGGATGTATACTCACTTTGAAACAATTATATGGAACTTTTACTCCTATCATGAGTAATGCACATGCCAAGAATATGTTTGGCATCCCCCAAGTCCTTCATATCGAATCTCTAAATCAAGTTCTTTTTGAGAATTGACAACTCATAAGAGGACTTCCCAACAACCAAAATATCATCGACATAAAGTATTAAGCATATCAAGTTGCCATGTGAGCATCTCTTTCTGTGGAGATAATTCTCCTCATTGCTTCAAGAATAGCCTTTAGACTTCATAAAGGCATCAAACTTTTGGTACCATTGTGTACGGGACTCTTTAAGTCCATATAAGCTCTTCTTGAGCTTACAAATTAGACTTTCTTTGCTAGGAACTGCATAACCCTGTAGTTGTTCCATATAGACCTCATTTGTAAGATCTCCATGCGTACTCTTTGAATTTGAACAGAAATTGTTACATACTTTTTATTGGATTTTCTTATGATTCTAAATCCAAATAATATTCTTATCAGCATAAAATAATGTGAGATCGGATCAATGCTTATCATGTTAGATCGGGTCAATGCTTATTTTGTTAAATCGGATCAATGTCTATTAATTTCATCTATATTATCGATACGTGAATGAAGATCAACGATTTCAAGAAAGTAATCATTCGATTCGATATATTCAACTTAATCTTCAGAATTTGGCAACACATGATCTGCTAATCCATCTTGTTCGCTAATACATATCCAAATCAGTGGTTTGACAATTGGTATCACATATTCGAGGCCATAATCTGATACTTCATGAATGAATTTAACGCACGATCATGTTGTATTTGAGATTCAGTGAAGAACATAAAAGGAATAACTATCTAAATATTTATGGCTAATATGATCATTCTCTTTGTAACTGTATTTCTTATTGATTCTTCTGCTATACGGCGTTTGCAATTTAGGTCAACACTGGTTCAGAATCTACGAGATCAGGGCGCATTCACTTCGTCTACCCTTCTTTCTCTCCCATCGCCAACCCAACACCTCCGGTAATGGAGACGTCAGATAGAGCTGGTATAGCTCTCTCTCTCTCTCTCTCTCTCTCTCTCTCTCTCTCTCTCTCACACACACACACACACACGCACACAGAGACAAGGATATCAACTAGGAACTGATAGTGCTTTCCGCCGGTTGGTCGTGACTGGTAAGGAAGACTCAATCTTCCATACCACTCCCCCCCCCCCTCTCTCTGTCTATCTCTCCCTCTCTCTCTCACACACACACAAGGATACAAACTAGGAACTGATTGTGCAGTCAGCCGGTCGGTCGTAGGGAAGTCTCCGTATTCCACAACATCTCTCTCTTTCACACATACACACACACTCACCCACACACAGACGTATACGACCATACACACACAAACGTAGATGTAGTTGCGCACTACCCCTGCACACACGCGCACACAACGTAGAACTTGTGCGCACTCGTCCAGTGGCCCGTGAGAGCCTCCCCCCTCTCTCTCTCTCTCTTACCTATAAAACTAAATATCCCTAGAGATTATTTTCATTCCCCTCTTTAGCGCCTCCTCGTACCATCCTTTCCCTGCGCTGTTCTTTTCCACAAAGAAGAGCGCAACACAGCAGGGATTGGCACGCTCCTCACGGTCCTTGCTATCAGAGGCACGCGTATTCGTCATCTCAACCAACGTTTCATGGCTCTCGTTTCCTTCCCAAAGTTTTCCATGATATTCATTCTGGCTGCAATTATGATGGCCATAACGCAAGCACAAGAACATCCTCCTGCCCAACCGCCTTTGGGGAGCAGCGCCGCTCCTGCTGGCTATGCCGTTTCATCATCCCTCATCGCCTCTGCTTTCCTGGCCTTCGTTGCTTTCGTGTTCCATTAGAGTCGCTTAGCAATTTGCATGATCTTCCTCCCTTCTCATCTACCCCGCCATATCCAGGCGCCTCATCTTTTTGTAAATTTATGAGCGATCCGCACTCGCTCGATTGTCATAATTTATTCATTCCTCCGCTGAGGATATTCATTGATACTGCCTGCAATACTGATTTTATTCCTACACAGATCGTTGTTTGCCATCGATTTACACTAAATAAAAGGCCATCTATTGATCTTTTTCTTCAGTTTTTCCAAAAGTCCTTTTAGCTTCTCCATTATCATCATTTCGTCTCTCCAACTAATATTTATTCACCTGATCGTTAAATAAATCCCATGGTATTTTCCATACTGTGCAATGGGCTATGGTAATATCGTTTTCTGTTCTGGGGTTATAACGTTCACTAGTTTTGGTGAAAGTCCACAGCTAAACCCGCGAATCAGATGAAATCTAAGGTCCTAATTGTCTAACACAAATATCATATTCATTCTTTTGCATCAAAATCCCTTCAGTAAAGAAAATCAGTGAATTAAGAATGCAGCGCGATAACATTGTATAACCTGACAAGAAAAGTTGTTCGTATATCTTAAGAAGAGCCCACGATTCTTCAAGTCACGAGTAACAGGAAAACTTATGCCATTTTGGAAGATAATATATACTTGGACATCATTAATTTTTCTATCTGTTATTTGGTGAGGTGGTTTACGTGAATTTTGGGTAATACGGATTCGTGTTTAATGAATTCTCTTTATTATTAAGCTCTTCCAAGCATCTTCGTTCGGATTATTTCCTGAAATGGGATTTGTTTTGTTTATTTTGGAGGTCTTTACAAAACTTTCACGCTTCTAATGCGTGCAAATCTTTGCGTCGTCAGATCTAATTAAGACGTCGTAAAACGGAAGTCGGTCACGTTGTTCCTGATATGTATAAGATTTCTCCGTTCACTACAATATATGAGGGGCATACCGACGCTGCATATACCGACGGTCATAGTCGGCATCGGTATAGCCCTCGGAAAATCTCACTAAGAGATACCGACGGTCAAGTGACCGTTGGTATGACCGTTTTAAACAGATCGTCGGTGTGGCCCGCAGCCGTCGGTATAAGAGTCGGTATAGGCATCGGTATAGGCATCGGTATGAGCGTCAGTATAAGCGTTGGTAATTTACTAGCAACTACCGACGCGTATACCGACGTCCATACCGGCGGCGAGTTTTAAACATACCGCGAACCTGAGAGCAAAACTTCACATTTCTGCGCGTGTTTGAGTAGTGTCGGTCTACTGTCAAACCTGCACGCGCGAACCTGCATTGTCTTGTGCACACACACACACACGGATCTTTCTCTCTACACACACACACTTTCTCTCGGCTTAGATCTCACATCTTGGTAAGTGCTGCGCGTACTGTTAGCATTTGTGTTTCTCTATGCTTTTGGGTTTCTAATTTCTCTTTTCCTTGATTTTGGAGACGTTCGTTGGCGTCAATTGTTTGGAATTGGACGAGAGACGACCTACATTACGCTTTGACGACAACGATTCAAAGAGTGACATACTTGTAAGTGATTCTTTTATTCGCTATTGATAGAGAGAGAAGGGGAGAGAGAGAGAGAGAGAGAGAGAGAGAGAGAGAGAGAGAGAGAGAGAGAGAGAGAGAGAGAGAGAGAAAGAGAGAGAGAGAGAGAGAGAGAGAGACAGAGGGAGAGAGAGAGAGAGAGAGAAAGAGAGAGAGAAGAGAAAGGAAGATACACATTAATTTACACATGCATACATACACACATACATGTACACACATGCATGCTTACATACACACACCTATACACACATGCATGCTTACATACACACATACATATACACATATGCATGCATACACACACACATAAATTTACACACATGCGTACATACACACACATGCATACGCACATACATACACACACATATATAGACATATGCATACATACACATACACACACACATATACACACATCCATATACACACTCATATATACACACATATACACACATGCATGCATACATACACACACATATACCGGCATGCATGCATACACACATATATACACAAATGCATACATACACACATATACACACATGCATGTATACATACACACACATGTATACACATGCATACACATACACACACCTACACATACATGCATGCATACATACACACACGTACACACACATGCACACACATGCGTGCCTACATACACACACATACACATACACACACATGTATACACATGTACACATACACACACACATGTACACATGCATACATACACACACATATATACACACATGCATACATACACACATATAATCCTATTTATATTTTGAAGTTTTTTTTTTACATCAAATATATAAAAATAGGATCAGGGTTTTAAGGTTAAATATTTAAGATTAGGGTTTTAGGGTTTTAACACCTACATAACATATATGCACACATACACATGCACATATAATACATATATACATGTATATACACATGTATACAGGAATATACATATTTTAGGTCTAGATATTTAAGATTAGGGTTTTAGGGTTTAGTATTTCATATTTAAGTCTAAGTCTTTCTGATTAGGGTTTTAGGATTTTAATACATAGATAACATATATACACAAACACACATATACATATAATACATACATACATGTAGATACACATGCATACAAAAATATACATATTTTAGATTTAAATCTTTAAGATTAGGGTTTGAGGTTTATAACACCTACATAACATATATGCACACATACACATAGACATGTAATACATATATACATGAATATACACATGTATAGAGAAATATACATATTTTAGATCTAGATATTTAAGATTAGGGTTTTAGGGTTTAGTATTTCAGATTTAAATCTAAGTCTTTCTGATTAGGGTTTTAGGATTTTAATACCTAGATAACATATATACACAAACACACATATACATATAATACATACATACATGTAGATACACATGCATACAAAAATATACATATTTTAGATTTAAATCTTTAAGATTAGGGTTTTAGGGTTATAACACCTACATAACATATATGCACAAATACACATACACATGTAATATATATATACATGTATATACACATGTATATACACATGTATATAGAAATATACATATTTTAGGTCTAGATATTTAAGATTAGGGTTTTAGGGTTTAGTATTTCATATTTAAGTCTAAGTCTTTTTTATTAGGGTTTTAGGATTTTAATACGTAGATAACATATATACATAAGCACACATGTATATATAATACATACATACATGTACATACACATGCATACAAAAATATACATATTTTAGATTTCAATCTTTAAGATTAGGGTTTTAGGGTTATAATACCTACATAAGATATATTCACACATACACATGCATATGTAATACATATATACATTTATATACACATGTATACAGAAATATACATATTTTAGGTCTACATATTTAAGATTAGGGTTTTAGGGTTTAGTATTTCAAATTTAAGTCTAAGTCTTTCTGATTAGGGTTTTAGGATTTTAATACGTAGATTACATATATACACAAACACACATATACATATAATACATACATACATGTAGATACACATGCATACAAAAATATACATATTTTAGATTTAAATCTTTAAGATTAGGGTTTTAAGGTTATAACACCTACATAAGATATATGCACACATACACATGCACATGTAATACATATATACATGTATATACACATGTATACAAAAATATACATATTTTAGGTCTACATATTTAAGATTAGGGTTTTAGGGTTTAGTATTTCAGATCTAGAATTTTAAGATTAGGGTTTTAATTAGATATATATAATTAAATATATAAAATCAAATATATAAAAATAGGATTACGTAAGGAAAACAAAATCTGAATATATAAATAAATATATATATAAAATAAGATAATTATATACATAAATACATATAAAAAGAACTAGTGTTTTAAATAATTCAATTAAATAGTTATAATTAATATATAAAATTAAATATATGAAAATAGAATTACGTGAGGAAAAAAAATCTGAATATATAAATAAATATATATATATAATAAGATAATTATATACATAAATAAATATAGAAAGAACTAGTGTTCTAAATAGTTTAATTAAATGTATATAATTAAATATAGAAAATTAAATATATACAAATAGGATTACGTAAGGAAAAGAAATCTGAATATATAAATAAATATATATATAAAATAAGATAGTTATATACATAAATAAATATAAAAAGAACTAGTGTTTTAAATAATTTAATTAAATATATAAAATTGAATATGTAAAAATAGGATTACAGAAGGAAAAAAAATCTGAATATATAAATAAATATATATATAAAATAAGATAATTATATACATAAATAAATATAAAAAGAAATAGTGTTTTAAATAATTTCATTAAATATTTATAATTAAATATATAAAAATAGGATTACGTAAGAGAAAAAATCTGAATATATAAATAAATAAATATATAAAATAAGATATTATATACATAAATAAATATAAAAAGAACTAGTGTTTTAAATTATTTAATTAAATATAATTAAGTAAAGAAAAAATCTGAATATATAAATTAATATATATATATATAAGGTAGGATAATTTTATAGATAATAGAATATGATAAGAACTAGTATTTTAAATAAATAAATGAAATATATATGATTAAATATATAAAAATAGATTTAAATTTAATCATTTGAAATAGAGTGAATATATATCCAATACAGAAACACACATACTTATATACCTATCTATATTCACATATATATACATATACACATATATATACACATGCATACATATAGATACATGTTGTAGGTCATTTGGATTAGGGTTTTAGGGTTTTAATACGCACATAACATATATACACACATACACATACACATATAATACATATATACATGTATATACACATGTGTATAGAAATATACATAATTTATGTGTATGTAAAGGAGATACTGGGGTATCCGCTTTTAACAAAAGGTAGAAAATGGAGATTAAACACGTCCAGTACGTCACCTACTCAAGGGGGGTTCTCTTTAGGGAAGTATACCCTTTTAACATTTCTGTGAGTAGGCCGACAACGAAAATTTTACAAGAAAAAATGGTAAATGATTCACAATTATGGACAACCAATAACAAGTGAAGTCTGTACTGTGCCTGATTCAAACCAGATGATTACAAAGTTGGGCTATTGATATATGATGCTCACAAGTGCAAACTTAAGTCTAACAAGCCACAAGCTAAGGGCTGACAGATCACCCGAATAGTAAACGCGCCAATACAAAAGTTTCTCCTATCCGCATAAGGACCATTGATATGCAGACTAAATCAGAAAAAATACAAGTGGTAAAATCTTCTCAAGAGGATAGAGCGCAATCAACCACACTGACTCACGGATAAGAAGAAGAATCCAAGCTACCCTTTTACACTATAGTGCTCATAGCCCTTCACTGAGATGCCTCCCCTCTGTATACACAACAGAGTAGCTCCCACAGTAGACTTGAAACCACCAAGTGCAAGAGTGGCCTTCTGCACAATCTTGTACAGGTACTCCAGTGTGTGTCGTCGTAGCCGTAGTCCAAATGAGCACAAACCCTTTGATTTTATAGGCCCCCAATAGGCCAGGAGAGCCTTGTCGAATCTTCACGTCCACTGATCACGCGCCGGTTAACCACCCAAAATTGGAGGGGTAGGTCAATTATTCTCTTGATTTGAATTGGATCCACAAAATAGGTAGTCGTCGTGAATGGTTGGCGGCAATACAGGTTCATCCACTTTTACTTTTAACAATTCTCTTTTATCTTTTCCCTTGCCATTGAAATGAAAGTATGGAGCCTTTGAAGCTCTCAAAGAGCACTTTATGGTTTTGTCTTTATCACTGGCATATGCATTTGTTTGGTATCTCAATATAAAGTTATTAATATGAGATCCTTCATCTTGTTATAAACACAGGCATTTGTACAAGGAAGATCCCTCCTGTTCCAAGGAATTTGTTCCTTCCGCATTCTCTCCAGGAAGTAAACACCAAAGCCTTACGATTCGCGGGGTGAGTGGTGAGGGGAGGGGAGGGGGTTGGCTGGGGATGGTGGTCAGGGGAGGGGAGGGGCTTTGCGGGGGTGAGTGGTGAGGGGAGGGGAGGGGCTTTGCGGGGATGCGGGGAGGGGAGGGGGCTTGCGGGGGTGAGTGGTGCGGGGAGGGGAGGGGGCTTGCGGGGGTGAGTGGTGAGGGGAGGGGAGGGGGCTTGCGGGGGTGAGTGGTCAGGGGAGGGGAGGGGGTTGATGGGCGCAAGGAGGGCGCATGGAGGAAGGAGGGGAAGGGCGCAAGAAGGAGGAGGTGGTGGGCGGTGGTGAGGGGAGGGGAGGGGGCTTGCGGGGGTGAGTGGTGAGGGGAGGGGAGGGGCTTTGCGGGGGTGAGTGGTGAGAGGAGGGGAGGGGCTTTGCGGGGCTGAGTGGTGAGGGGAGGGGAGGGGGCTTGCGGGGGTGAGTGGTGAGGGGAGGGGAGGGGGCTTGCGGGGGTGAGTGGTGAGGGGAGGGGAGGGGGTTGGTGGGCGCAAGGAGGGCGCATGGAGGGAGGAGGGGAAGGGAGCAAGAAGGAGGAGGTGGTGGGTGGTGGTGAGGGGAGGGGAGGGGGCTTGCGGGGGTGAGTGGTGAGGGGAGGGGAGGGGCTTTGCGGGGGTGAGTGGTGAGGGGAGGGGAGGGGCTTTGCGGGGGTGAGTGGTGAGGGGAGGGGAGGGGGCTTGCGGGGGTGAGTGGTGAGGGGAGGGGAGGGGGCTTGCGGGGGTGAGTGGTGAGGGGAGGGGAGGGGGTTGGTGGGCGCAAGGAGGGCGCATGGAGGGAGGAGGGAAGGGCGCAAGAAGGAGGAGGTGGTGGGCGGTGGTGAGGGGAGGGGAGGGGGCTTGGGGGGGTGAGTGGTGAGGGGAGGGGAGGGCTTTGCGGGGGTGAGTGGTGAGGGGAGGGGAGGGGCTTTGCGGGGGTGAGTGGTGAGGGGAGGGGAGGGGGCTTGCGGGGGTGAGTGGTGAGGGGAGGGGAGGGGGCTTGCGGGGGTGAGTTGTGAGGGGAGGGGAGGGGGTTGGTGGGCGCAAGGAGGGCGCATGGAGGGAGGAGGGGAAGGGCGCAAGAAGGAGGAGGTGGTCGGCGGTGGGTGAGGGGAGGGGAGGGGGCTTGCGGGGGTGAGTGGTGAGGGGAGGGGAGGGGCTTTGCGGGGGTGAGTGGTGAGGGGAGGGGAGGGGGCTTGCGGGGGTGAGTGGTGAGGGGAGGGGAGGGGGTTGGTGGGCGCAAGGAGGGCGCATGGAGGGAGGAGGGGAAGGGTGCAAGAAGGAGGAGGTGGTGGGCGGTGGTGAGGGGAGGGGAGGGGGCTTGCAGGGGTGAGTGGTGAGGGGAGGGGAGGGGCTTTGCGGGGGTGAGTGGTGAGGGAAGGGGAGGGGGTCGGCGGGGGATAGTGGCTGGAGGTGAGTGGGGGCTCGCGGGTGTGAGGAGGGGAAGAGAGAAAAAGGAAAGAGACCGAGAGGGGGAAAGAGAGAGGGAGAGTAGAGAAAAAAAAGAGAGTGAGGGATGAGAGAGAAAGGGATAGAGTGAGAGACCGGGAGAGGAAAGAGAAAGAGAGAGAGGGGGAAAAAAGAGAGAGACAGAGAGAGAGGATAACAAATCAGCTGAGGAAGTACTGAAATGAAAGCAACATATGCCATAAACATAATCATGTCCAAGAAATGGAACGGCCATTCCTCGAAGCTGCAGCCCAAGCACCTGACAGCCCAAGGCATCTACTACAGACCCCCACATCAAGCTTTTGCACCGTCCTTGGTGCAATTTCTCCCTTATTGCTGAGATCTAGTTATTCTGTAATTACTGAAAAAACATGATATGTACAAGGGATAGAATGCTTCCATTTTGATTTAGGTCAGATACTTCTTCACCCTAGAGATATTGACCAATGGTATCCTCTTACCCTGCAAATCCTCTAGATGTACTGCTCCATGAGGTAATACTTTTATCACCGTGTAAGGTCCTATCCATTTGGGTGCCAGTTTGGTTGGAATTGCTGGGACCCGATGCACTAAAACCATAGATCCTTCCTGTACTTCATTGGACCTCAGATACCTGTCATGCAGTCTTTTGCGCTCTTCTTGCGTTACCTGAAGTTTTTGCATTGCTCCTTCTCTGTATTCTTCTAATGCCACCAATCTTTGAATGGGAGGTTCGATTTCAATGGTTTTGATTCCTATTTCCTTTCTGATAATGAACTCAAATGGTGCCAATGCCTCTTTTCCATAAACTAAACGAAATGGAGTTTCGCCTGTGGTTCCCCTCTTTGTGGTTCTGAAAGCCCAAATTGCACCGATCAGTGCTAGCGGCCAGGAGCTTTGATGATCAAAAGCTAATTTGCGAAGCAATCCCATCAAAATCTTATTGGAACTCTCTGCTTGGCCATTTGCCCTTGGGTAATAGGCACAAGATTTTTTATGGAAGATTTTGTACCTGTCAAATATAAACTAGAGCAATTGATTTACAAAATGTGTGCCCCTATCACTAGTAATTTCCAGTGGGCAACCAAATCTTGAGAAAATTCGTTTATACATAAATTTAGCTACTGTTAAAGCCGTGCAGTCCACAGTAGCTTTGGCCTCTATCCATTTAGTAGCATAGCATGTGGCCATCAAAATATACTTTTTACCTCCTGGTTGCCCAGCTGGGCTAATTGGCCCTATGAAATCAAGACCCCATCGTTCAAATGGGAGCCATCCTGTAGATATGACCAATGGTTGGAAATTCAATCTAGTTGGCGCGGGAGCACACCTCTGGCAGATGTGGCATTCTTTGGCGAACTTGATTGCATCTTTGAAAATATGAGGCCACCATAAACCTTTGTGGATGATTCTATGAGCCAATTCTTCCCCCTTGAGATGTCCTTCACTGTGAGCAACTTCTAGCAAAAGATTTACCTCCTCTGGATAGACACACCTTCTCAGTATATCATCTTGACAGTATTTATATAAATTTCCGTTTATAAGAGAATATGCTTTGGTTTTCAAGAGCAATCTTCTCTTTTCTACAGGTGTCAAGTGTTCTGGGATCTTTCGAGTAGTGAGAACATGAAGAATTTCATCATACCAACCAATTCGAACTATTACTAGAAAAAGATTGCTATCCACCAATTCGTCATTAATACCTGTTGCCTTTTCGCTCATTGCCGTCCTGGACACTTGATCTGCCATGTAGTGCTCTTTTCCTGGCTTAATATGAATATCAAAATTAAATTCTTGAAATAGGAGTAACCATCGCCAAATCCTTCCAGCTACTCTGGGCTTGTTAATCAGGTACTTCAAAGGTTGATGATCAGTTATGACAATAAAATGCACACCTAAGAGGTAATGCCAGAATTTTTGAAGAGCGAACACGATAGCCAAACCTTCCCTTTCAGTAGTGTTGTAGTTCCTCTCTGCTTTGGTAAGCAATCTGCTAGCATAAACGATAGGTTGGTCTATCTTCTGTGATGATGGTTGAGCCAAGACTGCTCCAACTGCATGAAGACTGGCGTCTGTATGTACATGGAACTCTAATGACCAATTAAGAACAGTTAAAAGAGGAGCAGTACATAGCCTCAATTTTAATTCGCAAAATGCTTTCTCAGCTTCAGGAGTCCATGAGAAAGGGACATTCTTGCTTGTAAGCCTCGACAAAGGCTTAGCTATTTCTGAATACATTCTGATAAATCGTCTATGATATCCTGCATGGCCCAAGAAACTTTGCACTTCCTTTGGGCTTTGTGGAATTGGCATGAAAAGGATAGCAGTGATCTTTGCCGGATCAACCGTTATCCCTTCAAGTGATACTATGTGGCCCAGAAGAGTACCTTTGGTCACCAAAAAATGACATTTAGCAGGATTCAACTTCAAACCTGTTTTGAGACACTGCTCCAAAGATTTCCTTTAGATTATCCAAATGGTTATTGAAATCTTGAACTATTGCCCTCTTGTGTGTTCCTGAAAATACTGAAAAATCATCGATAAAAATGCGCAGAAATGAGGTTAACCATTTCCCTAGTATGAGATACATAGTCCTATTGAAGGATGCTGGTGCATTCTTCAAGCCAAAGGCCATACGGGTATAAACATATGTGCCCATGGTGTAACAAAAGGCGTCTTGTCTCTATCTTCAGGATGAATGGCTATCTGATTGTAGCCACTGAATCCATCAAGAAAACTATATAAAGAGTGTCCGGCTACTTCTTCAAGCACCTGCTCTGTGAATGGTTGAGGAAAGCCATCTTGAATAGTTACCTTATTCAAGGCACGAAAATCAACACATACTCTTATTTTGCCATTTTTTCTTTGGTACAATGACCATGGAAGAAAGCCACCGTGAGTGTTCTACCGGAACAATAATACCTGCCTCTTCCAATTTTGTGATTTCTAGCTTTACTGCCTCTGCATACTTTGGATTAAGTCGGTAAGGCCTACTTCTTGCAGGTGAAGCTCCTTCCACTAAGGGTATTCGGTGTAATCCAAGCTCCTCAGGTATCCCTGTTAAGTCTTTATAGGACCATGCAAAGACACTTTTATAGGTAAAAAGTAGGGAAGTTACCTTCTCCAATAAAGGCGGATAGTGCCATAACCAAGCAGCCAAGTGAACCATCTGAGGATTCTCTTCATCTCCAAGATTTACTTCTTGAACAAACTTTTCAGAATTGGACTCACTTGAAAGTTCATCTCCACTGTATGCAGGAGCAGAGTTCAATTTATGATCCACAATTTGTTCCTTGATCCATCCTAAGGGTATATTTGAGAATGGAAGTTCTTGAAGGTCGCAATTATCTTCCCCAGATGCAGGCACAACTTTGTCTCTTTCTGGTCCTGCAAGCATAAAATCATCTGATTCCTCATGTTTACCTGCCTTTTCCCCACATACCTTCTTAGTGGCGCTAAGTGTTGAATTTTGATTATCTGATTCAATTGGAGATTTCTGTCCTTCCGGAGGTGCCTGCAAAAAATAAGCTTGACTTCCTTGCTTACTCTTTTCTATTTTGTTCAAGTGAAGAACATTAGTTTTTCCCTCTTCCCGTCCTCTTTGTGTTACTTCTGCAAAATCTTCATTTACCTCACATATCTCCACTGTGCAGCATTCTGCACTTCCCATCATCCAACTTAATAGGGCATCATCTTCTAAAGGCGTTACCTGAGTTTCCATTGCATATCCACTAGCCTTGTTGATGTCTGATCCTTCTTCCAAATGTATCTGTAATTGATTGTTAGTACATGTGGAAATCCATAACTTGTTCTTTCCCCAATCCTGTAGAGCCTTTGCTTGCATTAGCTAAGGCCTTCCCAGGAGTAGAGGGTATGAGGTCTCCTGAGGCAGGGCAATAACAACAAAGTCTAAAACAAATGACAACCCTGCACTATCATAAGTACCTTTTCAACAATGCCCACTCGTGCAACCCGACGTTGATCTGCTAAGGTGACTGTGAAGGGTGCTGCCTTTGTGGGATTGAGCCTTAGTTTCTTCATAGTGAAATCAGGCATCAAATTGATGCCGGAACCTCCATCTATAATAACACCTGCTAGAGCTTCATCCTTGATTAAAACGGATAATCTTGAGCTCTGATAATCAGCCAAGGGTGCAGGAGGAAAGTCCACCATAAAACCATCTATGCTAGGAGGTGGGCACAAGCATGCAGAATGTATAATCTTCAGCAGATCACTTCTTACTTTAGGATCTATCTTTATGAGTTGATACAGGCTAATCTTATGATGAATACCTTTCAAAATTTCTTCAATGTCCACTTCTTGCTTGCCTTCAGAAGTACTCGTTGGTTGATCTTTTAGCAAAGTAGTTGCCCTCTCATAAGCTTCTTCCATTTCTTCTTGGTCCTTCCATCCCACCCTCTTTTCTACAACTCTATCTTTGAGTCCTTGTTGTTCCTCCTTTTGGGCTACTGCCGCTTGCCTGGCTCTGGTCATCATTGGCATTGATGAAGATGATACAACATAAGATTGAGCGGTCATACCTTCTACTGGTCGGGAGACTGCAATCATGTGAATTGGAGTCGGACGACCTCTTGGGCAATCTCTTGTGTAGTGATCCTTAGCATCTGGACAGTGCTGACAAGGGGGTGCATCCTCTGGAAGAGAACACCTGTTCTGCATATGGCCATACTCCCCACAACGGTAACACATTAGGGGCCTATTGTATCTAGGCCGAGTTGGGCGGGTCTCTTCTCTATTAGGTGCATTAGCAGTGCTAGCATAATATGAATCTACACCTTGATGGTTACCTCGCTGTTGTGTCCCCTTAAGGTAGTAGCAGTCTCTTGCCTCATGACCCTCTTTGCCGCAGAACTGACAACTGACTCTATTAGGACAATTTACATTGAAATGTCCATTATTATTACATATTGTACACCAAACCTGCCTTCGTATGTCCTGGGTAGTCCGCAAGTCTTCAAGCTCACGCCTAAGTTGAGACACTTCATCCACATTATGAGTTGAGAGTGGTGGTATGATCTTCTCTTCTTGGCGACTTTGCTGCATCCTTAAGGCTTCCAACTCCTTCCTGAGTTGCCCGATCGGATCTAAATTGGATGCATAATTTGGTTGAGACTCTACTTCAAAAATGTATTCTAGGCTCCTCAATGCGTGATGCAGTTGCAACAAAATCATCAAGTGTTGCATCCAGTCTGAGGGATTCCCGAAGCTTTTGTTGAGATGACTTAGGCAGAGCCTTCTCAATCCATTTTTTGACTAAAAAATCACCTGGAGCATGAGGCAAACGAGAAACAAGTGCTTTAGTTCTTGTGTGCAATTCATGGAAGGATTCACATGCTCGTAATTTTAGGTTCTCTAGCTGATCTAGAGCTCGTTCTGAGGAGTCGCTTGGTCGAAATGTCCGCGAGAATGCCGCTTTTAGTGCCTCCCACGTCATGAAGTGCCCATCTGCATACTGGCTATACCATTTGTCTGCAAGGCCTTCCAATGTAGATGGAAAGAGCACCAACATTGCATCGTCCCGGTTCTGCAATCCTCTTCCACGACATAATGAGACAAATCTCCTCACGTGGTCATCTGCATCTTCATAAGCCAATCCTTTAAATGTAGGAAACTTGATGTTCAACCTAGAGAGTAAATGGGAAAGATCCTCCATTGGTGTCGGCGCTTCTTCTGAAGTATCAGAGGAAAAATCTAAGGTTCTCCTATGTTTCTCTTTTGATAATGGTGTTACTTCCCAAATCAATGGATAGATTCAAGGATGGTGGAGGAGAGGTAGGCTCACTGGTTGTGGTTATTTCTACTTGTTGAGACGCTTCCGTTCACGATGAGACTCCTTGTCCGCCCGCGTATGGGTCATGTACCTACTCGCAAATACAATAGGGCGACAAGCCTCTCACAGAAATGCAAAGGTCCCACCGGGCGTGCCAAACTGTAAAGGAGATACTGGGGTATCCGCTTTTAACAAAAGGTAGAAAATGGAGATTAAACACGTCCAGTACGTCACCTACTCAGGGGGGTTCTCTTTAGGGAAGTATACCCTTTTAACATTTCTGTGAGTAGGCGACAACAAAAATTTTACAAGAAAAAATGGTAAATGATTCACATTATGGACAACCAATAACAGTGAAGTCTGTACTGTGCCTGATTCAAACCAGATGATTACAAAGTTGGGCTATTGATATATGATGCCTCACAAGCGTAAACTTAAGTCTAACAAGCCACAAGCTAAGGGCCTGACAGATTCACCCGAATAGTAAACGCGCCAATACAAAAGTTTCTCCTATCTGCATAAGGAGCACTGATATGCAGACTAAATCAGAAAAAATACAAGTGGTAAAATCTTCTCAAGAGGATAGAGCGCAATCAACCACACTGACTCACGGATAGAAGAAGAATCCAAGCTACCCGTTTTACACCTATAGTGCTCATAGCCCTTCACTGAGATGCCTCCCTTTGTATACACAACTAGAGTAGCTCCCACAGTAGACCTTGAAACCACCAAGATTGCAAGAGTGGCCTTCTGCTACAATCTTGTACAGGTACTCCAGTGTGTGTCGTCGTAGCCCGTAGTCCAAATGAGCACAAAACCCTTTGATTTTATAGGCCCCCAATAGGCCAGGAGAGCCTTTGCCGACTCTTCACGTCCACTGATCACGCGCCGGTTAACCACCCAAAATTGGAGGGGGTAGGTCAATTATTCTCTTGATTTTGAATTGGATCCACAAAATAGGTAGTCGTCGTGAATGGTTTGGCGGCCATACAGGTTTCATCCACTTTTACTTTTAACAATTCTCTTTTATCTTTCACTTGCCATTGAAATGAAAGTATGGAGCCTTTGAAGCTCTCAAAGAGCACTTTATGGTTTTGTTCTTATCACTGGCATATGCATTTGTTTGGTATCTCAATATAAAGTTATTAATATGAGATACTTCATCTTGTTATAAACGCAGGCATTTGTACAAGGAAGATCCCTCCTTGTAGTAGATGCCTTGGGCTGTCAGGTGCTTGGGTTGCAGCTTCGGGAATGGCCGTTCCATTTCTTGGACATGCTCATGTTTTGGGCATATGTTGCTTGCATTTCAGTACTTCCTCTGTTATCCTCTCTCTCTATCTCCCTCTTTTTCCCTCTCTCTCTTTCTCTTTCCTCTTTCGGTCTCTCACTCTATCCCTTTCTCTCTCTCATCCTCACTCTCTTTTTTCTACTCTCCCTCTCTCTTTTCCCCTCTCGGTCTCTTTCCTTTTTCTCTCCCTCCCTCCTCCTCACACCCCCACAGTCCCGCCAACCCCCTCCCCTCGCCTCACCTCTATCCCCCGCCACCCCCCTCCCCTCCCCTCATCACTATCCTCCGCCACCCCCTTCCCCTCCCCTCACCACTAACC
>MU263407.1:0-27500 GCA_020310875.1 Ceratopteris richardii
GGATGTATTTGATGAATTTGCTGGACTGAAATTTCCATGTAATCTTCCACTCCATGGATTTGAGTTGGAACTATTGCTTTGTGATGCATCCGGTCCACTCAAAACCTGAGATTCGGCACTTGATTTTTCAGCATTATCTTTGTCATTGGTTCAAGACTCAGTCCTTCTTTGGCATCTGCATAGAAGCCTGAAATTTCATCAAATACCATATCTCTAATCACCTTTACCTGTCGTGTGAGTGGGTTATAACATTTATATCCCTTTTGCTCAAGGGAGTATCCAATGAAGACACACTTTTCTGCTTTTGGATCAAGCTTCATCCTCAATTCATCTGGGACATGTACATATGCAATACAGCCAAAACTTTCAGATGTGATAAGTTTGGCTTTTTACCTGTAAACTTCTCTTCAGGTGTAACTTGATGTACATCAGCAGTCGGAGTTCTGTTCATGATGTATACAACAGTATGCACAGCTTCTGCCCAATAACAATGAGGCATATTCTTCTCAGCCATTAAGGCTCTTGCTATTTCTGCAATATGTCTATTTTGCGTTCAACAACGCCATTCTGTTGTGGTGTGTACCTGCATGAAAACTGACGCCAAATTCGATGATTTTTTAGAAAACTGCTGAAGTCATTTGACATGTGTTCACCTCCTCCATCAGATCTTAATGTTTGAATGTATTTCCCTGTCTGCTTTTCCACCATAACTTTAAAATTCTGGAAGTGAGTGAACACCTCGCTCTTCTCTTTCATGAAATATACCCATACTTTGCGTGTATGGTCATCAATGAAAGTAACATAAAACCTACAACCACCGATAGATGTGGTCTTTGCTGGACCCCAAACATCTATATGTACTACTTCTAGTATGTTCTCACTAACATGCTTGTCATGTGGAAATGATGCTCTTGACTGTTTACCAAATTGACATGTTGCACATACCTTTTGCATTTCTGCAACTTTGAAATTTGGTAGTCCATGGACAATCTCCTTTGACTGCATCAGTTTCAGCCTTTGCAAGTTTGCATGTCCAATCCGTTTGTGCCATATCTCTATATCGCAATAACTCCTGCACCTTTTGCAAACATGGCTGCATTCATTTCAGGAATCTTCACATTTAAGGTGAACATCCTACCCACTTTGTTTCCTTTGGCAACCAATCGTCCATCCTGCTTGTACTCTTCTACATATATCCATCAGCATTGAACCTAACTTGTAATCCCTGGTCAACCATTTGTCCAACATAAACCAGATTCTTTGTTATATTTGGAACATGCAACACATCAGCAAGATGTTTTTACCTTCCCATCATCCATAGACAATGCTATGTTTCCTGTATGCTCAATAAGATGCGATGTATCATCACCTGTTTCAACATATCCAGGAACTGGCATTTTCTGCAAACTACTAAACCATTCTGCATGACTCGTCATGTGATTTGAAGCACCTGAATCAACATACCATACATTATCATTCGATTTGGAAACACCAACAGACATCGTATTCATCATGTGATGTTGAACCATAAACAGCTTCTCAGAATCATCTGCACTTGTGGATGCATAGTTGTTTGTTGCCTTCTGTTATTTTGATTCTTCAACCTGCAATCACGTTCAAAGTGTCCAGGTTTACCACAATTCTAGCATCCTTTACTATCATTACCTGAATCATTTCTTTGGAAATTTCTGCGACCCTCTTTGGACTCCCCTGCCTCAAAACTATCCTCTTCCTCTTGCATGATTCTGTTGTTGACCTTGGTCTTGGTTGCTATTTCCTCTTCCACTTCCAAAACCTCTACCTATACCTCTTCCTGTGCCAGAGTAGAATACGTGCTCAGAAACTGGGCTTTCCTTGGGAGTTTGAATCCTCACCAAGATTTTTTTCTTCAATAATCAGCATAGATACCAGATCAGCAAAATTCGGAATATTTTCCTCGGTCTGTATGGAAGTTCTAAACTGCTTATGTGCAGCTCCTAAACCACAAAGGCACAATTCCACTTTATCATCATCATCTACATTCACGCCAATAGATGCAAGTGACTCACATATGCTGTTGATTTTTAGAGTGTAGTCACTTACCAACATGCTCTTCTTTTCCAATGTATGCAACTCGTTCTTGAGTTGCAATTTCTATGCCTTTGTATTAGTCTCATACAAAGTGACAGCCCAAGCCTCTTTTGGAGTCCTTGGCATCCTATATGTGTCCAATCATGCTATCATGTATGCTAACAGATAGCCAATACATTACTCTTTCATGCTCCTTGATTCCATTCCTCATATGCTCTTAACTGGTCTACAGTCCGATTCCTTTCTGGTAACTACGGAGCATTTTCATTTCTCTCCTTTGATGTACTTCCAGTAGCCTTTCTCCCCATCAGGAAATTCGTCATTTTGAATCTCCAAGCATGGAAGTTGTTTCTTGTCCAGCTTATCGCTCATAAGCTGGCTCATTCCATCTACGTTTGCCATTTCTGCAACAATTCACAACACTTCAAAACACTACAAGCAGCACTTCTGCTTGAACACTATCGCACTATGACGTGACAGTTCGATCTCAGAAAAACACAGTTTTCATGTACCAACAGTACACAGAATTGCTTTGAAATTCTGGATCTGGAATATATGAGTGTCACCAAACACAACGCAAGTTACAATTTCTGAAATTGACCTGGTTTTTCTGTGGGCCCCACCTTGCGGGCTCGAAACGAAGGTCGAGATGGCTCCGAAACTTCCATCTGACAAAAAACAAGTGACCCTAAAGGGGAATAACTCTCAAAAATATTTTGAGGTCTTCTACCTTCACACGGATGTTCGTAGCAAACAGAGGCAGTTTGTGAAATCAACATTTTCTCCACGCCTTGTCATGTAGTCTTCACCGTCGCCTTCTCCACGAGCTCTCTACAACCACGCTAGCTTTGATACCATATCACGAGGAAGGAGATAAGGAAGAGAGCTCACACACACTCTCACTCTCAAGGAGAAGCACACACACAGATTGAGGCAAGGAAGAATGATCTTCTTCTTCTTCTTCTATTACATAAAGGAATGTACAAGAATGACCTAAAAACAAGAATACAACAAGTGCAATATATAAAGATCAGCACATAAGGAAAAACCTAATGTCCGCGAATGAGTGAGCTGGAAAGAAAACAAATGTGCCATCACTCTCGGTAGATAAATCTAATAAAGCTCAATGAAGTATCCCTAACATATACCGGCGTGACCACTATACATGTCAGAGAAACGGAAAACTAGTACGTGTCATCCCTGGATCATCACATGTGAGCTTGATATCTCAACAAACAATGCTATGTTCCTTGTGTCTTGGAGTTCAAAGGCGAATAGCCTAAGTGTCCTTTCACATTTTTCTATCTTCTTGAATCTGTGGTGTGGATCTTCTACATAAGCTCCATACTTGTGAACCTCACCTACAATCCTTTTTCCACAATTTGTCCACACTTGTCAATTTCTTAGTGATGCTAGGTACATAGAGAAATCTGCTAAATAAATTCATGTTACCATTTGATGTCTTCACATTTCCAATTTTCTCCATAGTGTGCCTTTTTTCATCTCTATTGGTGGATGAATCAATAGCAATATGTTGCTTTGGAAGGTTGTAGGCCCTCATAGGTTGTTTTCCATAGTGACCTAGAGTCATTATTTTACCTCTATCTCAAAATATAAATACATAAAAATAATGATACTTTATAAAATGAAAATATACACTCTCAAATATCCATAGCACTTTGAAATATTTTCTTTGGTACTCCACTATGGAGAACCAACCTCTGCAAGTTAGACGCATTGTCCTTGTTATTGTCTGCCTACATGCAGAGGCACACCTTCACTATTTGCAACCTCACTATGAGTTCACTCAGAGAATAATCATGAAATTTATACCACACTTAATAGAATCTATGATAAATTAAAAGCAAATAAAATGACTTCAAATAGATAATGCAAAGGAGTTACAACCAAAACAAAATTGTGTTGAAAACTAGTTCACTCCTGAGAGAGGTAGTGCGTAGTGGCTAAGTAGAGAGAAGTATAAGCTAACAAAATGACTAAATGAACAAGGAGGATGTGTGTAGAAACTTCCTTACACTCTAAAATAACTTATTAAGAGATTAAAGTTCATGGACATCCAGTTAGGACTTTGCAAGGATCTCTCAATCAGACAACCTTTTTTTTTGGTAAGCTATGATTTAGAAAAGTTGTTGAAACTTCTTGGTAATTGGAATTCATGACATGAAGCCTCTAAATGATTGGTACACTTGTCATCCATGCTTTTTAGAATTTTGCTAAGATTTAAGGAAAATATTTAGAACACTTGCACCCGAAAAGGAACATTTGAACACACCAAAACACCACTGAAAAATCTAAACACCAAAACACCTAAACACACCAAAACATCCCGAAAATATAGTCAGTCCACTAATGCCCTTGAGCCTTTATCTAGGTTTTAAGGATTGATTTTTAACAATCTCCTCTTTGCACTTCATGCTTATTCTTGGGGTCTTCCAAATCTCAAAGCAATGCTACATTCCGTGCCCCATGATTTGAACATCCAAAATCAATATAGAATACATCTTCATTTGTTTTACCTCCTTTAATAGTCATGTTCATGAATAGAAGTGAGTATTTTTGTGATTGATCATCAATGTAGTTGTAATCTCTTCTTTCTTTGTGGCCTCCTTTATAATCATTATTGAAGTTTTTATTTCCATTCTAGCCATGATCGTTGTTGTGCCATGTCCTCCTCTTTGTTTCTTTAGGTTCTTGGAGCAATGCTCAGTGATATGACTTGTTAGTCCACATATGGCACAAAGTGAGGAGCTTTGAGATCTATGCTTCCTTATCATCTACTTTGATTCCATTGATGAATTTTCTAACTATTCGGTATTCATCTAGGACCTCTCCAATGCTTCCTAATTGATAAGCTATGTTTGTAATATTTATGACAAAGTTGGTGACATTTTCTCAGGTTGTTTCTTGAGGGATGTGACTTTCATCCATAGTTGATTCTTTTTTTCCTTGGTGCTTGAAGAGAAGAATGCTTCAAGTGCATTCCACATCTCTTATGAAGACTTACAACGACTAATGTGTGGAAGTACAGAAGTCAAAAATAGAGTTTAGAATATATGACCTTACCAAATCATCCTGTGCACACCATGTATTCAACCTCTCTTACTCTTCTTGAGTTGGTTGTTCTTTGCTCCTTAGCATATGCATCAACTCATCTCGAGAGACATATCCATAGATATTTCTTCCTTGAAGATATGATTCCATCCTTAGAGACCATGTTGAGTAGTTACTTCAATCCAATTTATTGATTGAAGAAGGGAAACCAACACCCATAATGTATATAATATGATGATTCTTTGATATCACTATGAGGAGGTGATGGTATAGTATAGAGATGAGAGGATCTTTGCAGAAATCTCCTCTAGAACAACATATTTCTTGCTTCTGCACACAAGTAAGTTCTCTAAGATATCAAATGCTACATAAATATGAGCATATTGCACTTGAGCATTGATTCTCAAATGTTTGAGTCAAGATAGACTACTTCCATATTTTAAGCATGAAGAGAAAACCTTCTATTTATGGAACAATCCACTTAGGAAAATGCTCCTTTCTCCCAATCTACTATGAATTGAACAAAATCCTTTTGCAAAACTTATGATAGTAAGTTAAATGAGATGTTAAAAGTTATATCACGAACTTAGAGTGACTAAAATGTGAGAAATATACTTAAGAAATCGTAGGTGTGATCTCAACATTCTAGAAACAGATAGTGTGCATACACAGTCACAGAGGTAGATTCCTATCTCTTCACACAGAGCTCCAGTGATAAAAAGTTCCACGCAAAAACTCGTAAGTATATTATCTTAATGTTTCAAGAATTAGATAAGATAATGAGACCATAGGTTCACTTCAATGACTCTGTGAATTTGGAAGACTTTAACAATATACAAGCAATAATAGAGAGTGGCTCGTGATGATGATGAATCTTCAAGTATTTGTACTAAAATGTAAATTACAATTCGTGGAGATGTCAAAGGACTCTAGAGGCTATGGGATAAGTTTAGTGACACCTCCAGAAGTGAGTGAGATCTTAGCTACATCTCATGACTTTTTCATTCAAGTATATATAAGATTTTCTCCTTGATTGAGGTAGGTAGCTATTGATTGGTTCTACTTAAATATTCTAATCACTTTTAGATATATATTTTAATTTGAATTCAAATGGATTTTGGCTTGTCTTTATACTTACTTCGAATCTTGACTCTTCATCATAAATAAGGACTTTTACAATAGGTAAAAACATATTGAAATGTATCCTTAGGAATGAGCTGAGGATATGTGTATACATACATATTTTTTTCTCATAGTCCAATGTAATCCTTAAATGTGTTCAAGAACTTAAGATTTCCATATGCGCCAACACTTCATACTTTAATTATGCCCTTAAATCAAAACACCACTACCCACATAGGAGCTGAAAGAAGATGCACAAACGAGGGTGTTGAAACCAGAGGGGCGATAGAACATGAGTTAGGAGCTTTGTGATTCTTAGATTATAGCTTGATGGTCATTAATGGTGGCCATTGTTTTCTTCTTGCAATTGAGAATTTATTTTTGTCACTTCCTTGTATGTGAGTTGTCCAAGCGTTTCTAACTATATTGGTACCAACATATTAATTGCTAAGCATATCAAAAGGTTGTTGTTAACATTCCTTAGATTATTATTCTCCTGCATTAGGTTTTGTATAGAATTCTTGAATTATTCCATGTAGTCATGAGTTTTTGAGTGCTTGATTTTTAGCGATGTAGTTCTTGTTGTAGGTTCCATATAGTTTCATCCTTCTCTTCATCTCCTTTCCATGATTTTTGTGTATCATCCATTAGTATGTTTTGCAAATTCTTTTATATTATTATCTCTCATTGCTAATATTTGATTTACTTTTAGTCCTCCTCTCTATTGGTTGTATCATTTAACAATGTTTCATTCATAGGGGTTAGCACATGAGTGATTTTCCTTATGTGTAGATGGACACCCATGAACATATTTAAATATGGGAAACTTCTATAGTGTATTCTCACCTGGGCCTTTGATATCTCTCCTTCTATTGTGTGGTGGTTTGCATTTGTATGGTTGAAGCACGTTTGATTGGTGAGATGGTGGGCACTACAATTACATGTGTCATGATGCTGACTATAGAGGTTGATGAAATTCCCATTATGATGGGTGAGCTTTGTTGTGTTGCTTCTCCTATGGTGGCTTATGATGATCGGATGACATGAGAGTGGGAAAAGCTTATTCCATATAATTCCATTGATTGAGGCTGACAGTCTTGTATAAGCATCCAAATCCACAATATCTACAAATTGAGGCATAAGAAGACTTATCAGTATTTCTAGTCGCAATTGCATCCAGATTTCTTCTTCAGTTATGTTGAATTGCTTCCCTAGTGGTGTGATATGAGGAACACCCTCATTTGATGCTTCTATGATAGGTTTGAAGAATTGTCTAGGAAAGATTGAATGTGTTCTTCTAATCCATCTCACTTATTTCTCTGTTTTGTGTGACGGATTGGGTAAATATACCATGGCACAAAGCTTCTTCTTGGGCCTGATGTATATGAGACATGGCTTCTTAAATAGTCATAACTGGCTCCATCCTACATGTTTGAATTGATTACATTCAAATCGCTTGTCTTGTGAGAGCAAGAGAGCTCCTGTTTCTTGTCATCCCTTCTTCTTGGGCACATATAATGTCATCTCTCATGCTTACAAAAGATGTTTTTAATGTATCAAAGGTTTTTTCCAAATATGTCTTAAATTGGATCCCTTGTGCTACCTATCTATCTATCTATCTACCTATCTATCTATCTATCTATCTATCTATCTATCTATCTATCTATCTATCTATCTATCTATCTATCTATCTATCTATCTATCTATCTATCTATCTATCTATCTATCTATCTATCTATCTATCTATCTATCTATCTATCTATCTATCTATCTATCTATCTATCTATCTATCTATCTATCTATCTATCTATCTATCTATCTATCTATCTATCTATCTATCTATCTATATCATCTATCTAATCTATCAATCAATCTATCTATCTATCTATCTATCTATCTATCTATCTATCTATCTATCTATCTATCTATCTATCTATCTATCTATCTGTCTGTCTGTCTGTCTGTCTGTCTGTCTGTCTGTCTGTCTGTCTGTCTGTCTGTCTGTCTGTCTGTCTGTCTGTCTGTCTGTCTGTCTGTCTGTCTGTCTGTCTGTCTGTCTGTCTGTCTGTCTGTCTGTCTGTCTGTCTGTCTGTCTGTCTGTCTGTCTGTCTGTCTGTCTGTCTGTCTGTCTGTCTGTCTGTCTGTCTGTCTGTCTATCTATCTATCTATCTATCTATCTATCTATCTATCTATCTATCTATCTATCTATCTATCTATCTATCTGTCTATCTATCTATCTATCTATCTTGTTAGTGTAGGACAATCACCAATTGACGATTGGAAAAGGTTTCAATTCAAAGAGTAAATCAAAGATAAAAATTTGAGCCTTCAAGATGAGTGCATGATAAGAAGATGAAGACTTGTATATACATGTACATTAAGCTTGTAATTTCTTCACATATGTCTTTGTAATGGTGATGAGTATGTACATATATGCCTATCTATACTAGTATAGAGTTGGGACACATAAGAGAGAAGAGATATAGAGCATGTTGGAGAAACAATCACTAATTGGACATATATTTGAAGGTCAAATCTTAGGAAGAAAACCCCATGCCTATGTGAAGGGACAAATTCACAAATGTATCATATTTGTAAAGTTAGTTCACTTTAGTTCTAGAAGCTTTTTTTTTTAAATCACGAGAATACGAAAATCTATATAAGTTAGTTTGTATCAACTGACGCTAAGAGAGAGAGAGAAGAAGTAGAAGAAGGAGTTCATTTTATACGACTGAGTATAGTCGGGCTTCTCTGAGTGAGAAAGCATCTGTAAAACTCCTAAGTTTTCATAGCTATGAGAAAGAACTGAGTAAAGTTCTATGTATGAGTCTCTCTCCATCATCTCCATGCTTGCCTACTGTGTGATGAATTAAAAAGATCAAGTTTTCCAAGCAACTCGATGCCTGGCATCGAATCTCTGCTGATAAGTCATATTTTCATTTATATTTTTCATTCAGTACTGAAGTGTTTTGAAAACATGATGTTGTTGGAGCAACTCGATGCCTGGCATCGAATTCCAGTTGATAAGTCATATTCTAAGTGTGCATGAAATCACCTATAGTTTTTGGTGTCCAAAAGATCAAGGTTTTATGCGGGAAGTCGATGCCCGGCATCGAATCCCTGCTGAAAAGTAGCCAAAAACACTCCAAGTCGATGCCCGGCATCGAATTCTCGTTGCAAGTCGATGCTAGGCATCGAATTCTAATTTTAAACAGGCGCTCTTACTATAACAGGAAAGATTTCCAATTTTGGAAGGTCATACAGGGTCATCTTGTGAGAGCCATAACTTGAGTTCTAGAGATCCGTTTGATGCATATGATAGCTTGTTGGAAAGCTCTACTCTTCTAGTTTCAGCCTTTAAAGTTTCATGGAGGAATAATAATTGAGCTAGGAGAAATTAGCAAAATACTGAAGGTATGTCATTTCAGTGACTAGGAATTTCTGTAGAAGCAAAGTTCTCACTTTAGGCTATCATTTCTCAAAGTTTGGAGTGGCAATGAGTTAATGGTGACCATAGAAGTGTTCTAGTGTCACATTAATTCATTTCTTGTGGTGTTTCATACATCAACAAGTGGTATCAGAGCAGAAAGATTCTCGAGAGCAGAAGACGACAAAGCTACGAGAAGTTTTGTAAAGTTTTCCATTAAAGTTTGAAAGGTGAAGCATTTGAAGACACAAGGCATCAAAAGGTTACTTCAAAAGTATCCTCATACACAAAGAACTTCAAAAGGTATTATCCTTTATCCTTTAAGCTCACAGGTTGCAGCAGAAGGAGAGAACTATGGCAGATCATATTTCCATTGACAAACTGGACAGAGATAATTACCCCGTATGGGTAATGAGAATGGAAGCCTTACTTATGAGTAAGGATCTCATGGTATATGTAACAGGTGAAGAAGAGAAGCCAGTATTTGAAGATGAAAGCCGACCAAAGAAAGAAGAACTTGATGCTTTAAAGCATTGGCAGAAGAAGGATGCAAGTGCAAAGGCATATATTTACAATACAATCTCTGATCATTTGCTACCACACATCAGAGGATTGGAATCATATGAAGATATATGGAATGCATTGGAGTATCATTCCCAAAGTACTACTAAAGCACGAAAAGCAAGTCTATGGTCAGAGTTTACAACATTCAAGAAGAAGCCAAGTCAAACCATTAGTGATTATGTCACTAAGATGAAGGATCTAGCAGATAGTCTTGGATCCATAGATGAAGATGTTGAAGATCACAGATTGATTGCTCAACTACTTGTAGGTTTGAGAGGGGATGAAAGGTGGAAACCTTTTGTCTTATCAACAGAACTTTCATTAAATCATTATGTTCTAGATTTGAACCAGTTGCTTGGTTTGATGCTCACATATGAGCAAGACTTGAAGGGAGATGGAGATAAAGGACAAAGTTCTGCAATGTACATGAAGAACAAGAAGAAAGGAGATAAAGGTAAAGCAAAGGATGAAGAGGAGTCTAGTTCTCAAGCTTATTATACAAGAGGTAAAGGCACTAGTAGAGGAAGAGCAAGAGGCTTTGGAAGAGGAAGAGGTAATCAGAATAACAACAAGAAGGCTTGCTGGATCTGTGGATTGAGTAATCATTTGGCTCATGACTGTTGGCACAACCAACAAGGATCAAATCAAAATCAGAACAACAATAGCAGAGGCCGAGGTGGAAGATATCAAAGTAATTTTCAAAGAGGTAGACAAAGTCAAAGATGAGGCTATGGTAGAGGTGGAGGAAGAAGTTGGGGACAGAATCAATCCTACAACACCACCTACTACAACTATGCAAATGACACAGAGAATGAAAGTCATACATCATTGATGATGAACTCAATCAACACATCAGATAAAGAAGATCTAAAGGTATTTTACATTGACTCTGGATGTTCTAATCATTTGTCAGGAAACATAGAATTGATGTCAAAATTGGAAAAAGGCATTTCTAGTCACACAGTTCAAACTGGTGATAATACAAGACATAGTGTACATTCAATTGGAAAAGTGAAATGCAAGAGTGGAGCAGATTTGCTAACCAATGTTTTGTATGTTCCAACAATACCTAAAAACTTGATTAGTGTGGGACAGATAGTTGAAAAAGGTTTTCAAGTCAGGTTTACAAATGAAGGAGTATTTGTGGAAGATCCAGAGAATGGATATAATCAGATTGTCTCGGTAAGAAAGACGGTAGACTCTTTACTTTAAGAGTGCAAGGGAACATTGGTCAAGCTTTGCTCACACATGGTGAAGGAGTGATTACAGAACTTGATCTCTGGCATAAGAGATTAGGTCACTTTAATGAAAGAGGAATTAAAGCTATGGTTGCTAATCAGTCTGTAGTAGGATTACCAAATGTGCAAAGTCAACATATGGTTTATAAATGTGAAGCATGTCAAATGGGTAAAGCACACAGGTTACCATTTCAGAAGAAAGGATTCAAACATGATGGATTACTAGAGCTCATTCATACAGATGTATGGGGACCAACAAAAGAAGGATCTATTAGTGGCTCAAGGTACTATGTTCTTTTCATTGATGATGCTACAAGATCGATAACATTATATGTTTTGAAGGAAAGATCAGAAGTGTTTGGAGCTTTCAAGCATTTTCATGCATATGCAGAGAGAGTCACAGGTCAAAAGCTTAAGAGACTGAGGTCTGATGGAGGGGGAGAATATTTCTCCCAAGAGTTCAATGATTATCTTTGGAATGCAGGTATTAAGAGAGAAATAACTTGCAGGTATACACCACAACAAAATGGTGTAGTAGAAAGAAGGAACAGGACTTTGGTTGAGTTTGCTAGAGCTATGCTAAAGGAGAAGAACTGTCCAAATTATCTTTGGGCTGAGGCTGTAAATACAGCTACATATCTTGTGAATAGATTACCATGTGCATCTCTGAATGGAATGACTCCATATGAAGCTTGGTGGGGTAAGAAACCAACACTAGATCATTGTAGAGTGTTTGGATCAATTGCATATGCTTATGTGCCATCACAACTTAGGCATAAACTTGAACCAAAGGTAGAAAAATATGTGTTCATTGGTTATGATGAAAAGCAGATGGGTTACAGGTTGTGGAATCCTCTAACCAAACAATTTCTTCTTTCTAGAGATGTTACATTTGATGAACAGAAAAGTTGGTATGCAGATCAAAGTCATACAGCTGAGGAATTTGAAGAAGAGGTAAGAAGATGTGAGAAAGGAAAATCAATTGTGCAGGTAAATAGAGATGAAGACTATATGCAAGCAAGTACATCCAGAAGTGGATTAGCAAGAAGGAATGAAGAAGCTCCTATATTTGATGAAGAAGTGTATCCAGAAACATATGAAGAATGTGAACCAAGAAGGTCAAGCAGGACTAGAAGACAACCAGAAAGGTATTCTTATGATACTTCTTACATAACTCAGAAGAACTATGCATATATGGTCAAAGATGATGAAGAACCTCAGAACTATGATGAAGCTAAAGGTAAGAAGCAATGGGAAGAAGCAATGAAGGAAGAGTTCAATGCACTGGAGGAGAACAAGACATGGGAACTTGTTCCTAAACCAAATGGTAAGAAAGTAATTGGAAATAAATGGGTTTATAAAGTGAAGAAGCTTGCAGATGGAAGTATAGCTAGATACAAAGCTAGACTGGTGGTGAAAGGCTATGCCCAAACCTATGGCATAGATTATGATGAGACATTCAGTCCTGTAGCTAAGATGTCAACTATAAGGACAATCATTGCTATTGCAGCTTCAAAAGGATGGACTCTAAGTCAATTGGATATAAAGAATGCATTCTTGAATGGATACATATCAGATGAGGTATACATGGAACAACCTCAAGGGTTTATAGATTCCAGGTATCCAAATTTTGTTTGCAGGTTGAGAAGAGCATTGTATGGATTGAAGCAAGCTCCAAGAGCTTGGAACTATAGACTGGTGAAGTATCTCAATGATCTTGGATATCAAAGTTCAAAAGCAGACCCAAGTCTACTTATCAGAAGAACAGAGGAAGGTACAATCTACATTTGTATTTATGTAGATGACATTATAATCACAGGTACTTCAGATGAAGGAATCAAGGAGGTAAAGAGATTGCTTGAAAAAGAATTCAAGATCAGTGACCTAGGAAAGTTATCATACTTTCTTGGAATGGAAGTTACTTATACAGATCATGGCATATATGTGTCACAAGAAAGGTATCTTCTGAACTTGTTGAAGAAGTTTGATATGGAAAATTGTAGAGAAGCTTCAACTCCACTTGAAGTTAATCACAAGCTCAGTAAATATGATGGTGCAGACTACAAAGATATGAGGAAGTATCAATCTCTTGTGGGTAGTTTGATTTATGCTACACTAACAAGACCTGATCTTAGTTATGCAGTGGGAGTTTTGTCACAATTCATGCATTGTCCAAAGGACCCACATTGGATTGCAGGTCAAAGAGTTCTCAGATATATCAAAGGAACTATAAAGGAAGGATTATATTATCCTTTTACATCAAATTTGAAGTTGAGAGCCTATAGTGATTCAGATTGGGCAGGTAACCAGGATGACAGACGATCAACTCATGGTTACATGATATACATTGGTGATAAGCTTGTAAGTTGGTGTTCAAAGAAACAACATACAGTAGCATTATCATCAACTGAAGCTGAGTACAAAGGACTTGTGGAAGCAGCTAAGGAGGTCATATGGATGCAGACATTGTTCAAAAGCTTGGGCATTGATCAAGGTACACCTACAATACATGGAGATAATATGAGTTCACTTTATCTTGCAGCAAATCCAGTTTTTCATGCAAGGACAAAGCACATAGAGATACAATATCATTTTCTCAGAGAAAAGGTAATGGAGAAGGAGATTGAAGTGGAGTACATTTCTACCAAAGATCAGTTAGCAGACATAATGACAAAGAGCTTGGATGGTGTGAAGACCAGCAGATTCAAAAGCATGGCAGGAGTAAAAGAAAAGAAGATGATATGAAGAAACAGGGAATGTCAATTAGTGATTGAGGGGGAGCTGTTGGAGAAACAATCACTAATTGGACATATATTTGAAGGTCAAATCTTAGGAAGAAAACCCCATGCCTATGTGAAGGGACAAATTCACAAATGTATCATATTTGTAAAGTTAGTTCACTTTAGTTCTAGAAGTTTTTTTTTTTAAATCACGAGAATACGAAAATCTATATAAGTTAGTTTGTATCAACTGACGCTGAGAGAGAGAGAGAGAAGTAGAAGAAGGAGTTCATTTTATACGACTGAGTATAGTCGGGCTTCTCTGAGTGAGAAAGCATCTGTAAAACTTCTGAGTTTTCATAGCTATGAGAAAGAACCGAGTAAAGTTCTGTGTATGAGTCTCTCTCCATCATCTCCATGCTTGCCTACTGTGTGATGAATTAAAAAGATCAAGTTTTCCAAGCAACTCGATGCCTGACATCGAATCTCTACTGATAAGTCATATTTTCATTTATATTTTTCATTCAGTACTGAAGTGTTTTGAAAACATGATGTTGTTGGAGCAACTCGATGCCTGGCATCGAATTCCAGTTGATAAGTCATATTCTAAGTGTGCATGAAATCACCTATAGTTTTGGTGTCCAAAAGATCAAGGTTTTATGCGGGAAGTCGATGCCCGGCATCGAATCCCTACTGAAAAGTAGCCAAAAACACTCCAAGTCGATGCCCGGCATTGTATTCTCGTTGCAAGTCGATGCTAGGCATCGAATTCTAATTTTAAACAGGCGCTCTTACTATAACATGAAAGATTTCCAATTTTGGAAGGTCATACAGGGTCATCTTGTGAGAGCCATAACTTGAGTTCTAGAGATCCGTTTGATGCATATGATAGCTTGTTGGAAAGCTCTACTCTTCTAGTTTCAGCCTATAAAGTTTCATGGAGAAATAATACTTGAGATAGGAGAAATTAGCAAAATACTAAAGGTATGTCATTTCGGTGACTAGGAATTTCTGTAGAAGCAAAGTTCTCACTTTAGGCTATCATTTCTCAAAGTTTGGAGTGGCAATGAGTTAATGGTGACCATAGAAGTGTTCTAGTGTCACATTAATTCATTTCTTGTGGTGTTTCATACATCAACAGAACAAATATACATGAGTAGAAGAAGAAAAATTGTGATGAATGTATGAGATTCATCAATCAGATGTTTTCCATGAGAATAGAAGAAAACTTCTGAAATCTGTGTTGCGATCTTTTCTTCATCTCTCCTTCTGTGCTTGATCATTTTAGAAATCCTTTTGTAGATATCTAAGTCCATAGTTAATAAATCTATGGTCAATATTTGAGAGTCTAATTTTAATCAAGCTGAGAGAATTGTAAATAGGAACATTTGTATATGAAGAAGTGATAAGTGTTTTCTAAAAATAGGCACAATCTTGATGATCAAAGTTTTGATTAGATCTCCCTCTATAGTGTAATTTTTTGAGCAAGTAAGCACGTATTCTTTAAGTTCAGAGATAAGCTATGTGTGGCTAAAAGCATTTGAATAAATGGGGTCTACTTTGGGAGAACCATGCACTAGAAGGTGTAGGTGTCAAAGTCGACTACACAAAAGAACAGTTTCAGACATAGGTACATTGTTTGGAGGAAATCTCATGATCTACTGATTCTTTTGAAGAGATGTAACTTGGAGAAGGTGTGCAAACTTTAGGAGCCACCTTACATAAATTTTCATTGAAAACTTTGCACATTTGATCAATCAATGAGTGAATTAAGTGTAGCAGAATTTTCTATGTAATGAGTTTCTTCATAGTTGACTCAAGTCTTGATAGTTTGGCAATAGATTTCCAAAATTGTTTATGTTTATGATTTATTCTTGATATAGAGGTCCTCTAACATCAAGGATAACTTGTTCTCTTAGAGATTAATCAGCTCCAATATTGGTATCAGATCAGGAATAATTAGATTTGAAGAAAAGGAAGACCTCGACTATTGCAGATATACAAAAATCAACCTTTGAAGGTTCAAAAGGTGAAAGTTTAAAGTGAAAGCTAGAGAAGGAGGCGTGAAAGTTATCAAGAGGATCAAAAGGAACTATATTCAAGTTAAAGGTACATTCATTATTCACAAAGCTTGAAGAATCTATTACATAGGTGAAGAATTGGTGGGAGATTCTCTTTAGATAGAAAAATTGGATAGAGAAAACTATCATGCTTGGTCAATGAGGATGGAAACTCATCTTATGAGCAAAGATTTGATAGGATACATCATAGGTGAAGAAGAAAAACCAAAATTTAAGGATCCTAGTGTTCCAACTAGTGAAGAACTCTTAGATTTGAAGACATGGATGAAGAAGGATGCTCAAGCAGGGAGCATTTTCTACATGGGAGTCAATGATTACTTGCTACCTCACATTAGAGGACTCGAAAGTGCAAGTGACATATGGAATGCTTTGGAGGAGCATTTCCAAAACACTACAAAGTCAAGGAAGGCATCTTTATGGGCAGAATTCACCACATTCAAGAAGAAGGCTTCTCAATCCATTTCTGGTTATGTAGCAAGGATGAAGGATATTGCAGATGCATTAGGAGTAGTTGATGAAGACATTGAAGAGGACAAATTAGTAAGAAAAATTCTCACAAGTTTGAGAGGAGATGATAAGTGGAAGCCATTCATTCTATTGCTAGGACATATGCTAACCTTTGAGCAGGATATCAAAGGTGATGTTGATAAGAGTACAGGTCAAGCAATGTATTCAAAGGATAAGAAGAAGATTAACAAAGGCAAGCAACAATTGAATGAAGATGAAGTCACTATGATTCAAGCTAACTTCCTAAGAGGAAGAGGAGGTGGCAAATGAAGAGGAAGAGGCAGAAGCAATAAAGATGGTGTCAAAGCTTGCTGGATTTGTGGTAAGACTAATCATTTAGCTCATGAATGTTGGTCTAATAATCATAATGGTGGAGGATATAATCAGAACTCTAATTCAAGAGGAAGAGGTGGTAAAAATCAGAGGAGCAATTTTAGAGGTAGAGGTAGTAGAGGTTTCTTTGGAAGAAATGCAGGAAGAGGCTTTCAAAGTCAATTCTACATAACACCTACTATAATTATGTTTCATATCAAAAAAGAGGATTCAACCTTAATTATGAATGCACATGTGAAAGACAAAGTGAAGATCAAAGAGTTTTCTACATTGACTCAGGGTGTAGCAATCACTTGAGTGGAAACATAGCTTTGATGACTGATTTGGAGAATAAGGTGAGTAATCATATAGTCCAAACAGGTGATAACACAAAGCACAATGTGAAGTCCATTGGATCACTAAAGGCCAAGGATGCAAGCACTCTTTTGAAAGGTTTTGTATGTCCCTATAATTCCAAAGAATTTGATAAGTGTAGGACAACTTGTAGAGAAAGGATATGAAGTAAGGTTCACTAATGATGGAGTTTATGTTGAAGACCCTAGCCATGGATATAAACAAATTGTTTCAGGGAAGAAAGAAGGAAGGCTCTTCACATTGAAGATTCAAGGCAATGTTCGTCATGCTTTGTTCACTTATGGAGAACATAAGATCTCTGAGTTAGATCTTTGGTACAAAAGGCTTCGACATTTCAATGAAAGAGGTATCAAGGATATGATTAACAATGGTTCAGTGCTTGGATTGCCTAATATTGCAGGTCAACACATGGCATACAAGTGTGAAGCATGTCAATTGGGTAAAGCTCACAAAAAGACTTATGGTAAGAAAGGGTTTATGTATTCAGAGAAGCTTGAATTTGTTGGTGCATACCAATCACCAATTGAAGGCTTGGAAGACCAAATGATGAAGGAAGAATCAATTCCTAAAGTGTGGAAGAAGATTACAATCAGAGGACAAGAGAAGTGTACACATATGTACATTAGCATAGTCATAGATGACTTAGATCTTTTGTTCAGTAAGAATTATGTACAAATTATCTATAAATACCTTGAGAAAAGTCGGGGTATGTATGAGAGCTTATGTGACAATAGTCAGATGTCAAGAATGAGGGAGATAGAAGTCATAAGATAGAGGAAAGTGAATTTGAGTTAGCTCTCATCACTCAGATATATTTTCTCTGAGTAAATGAAAAATTTTGCGCCCGATGTTTCTGCGTGTTCTCCTTCTACAGTAGATCAATTGTGGAATGCTTTTGTACAAGTCTAAGTTGAGAGTTGCTTGACTTCTGTGCAAAGTTTCAGCTTCCAATTGTAATCAGGCTGAGTGAATTAAGTGTAGGAACATTCATATGTGAAGTGTATTCACAGGTTCCTAAAACAGGCGCATATTTCGAAGTCAATGTTTTGATCATTTCTCCTAGCACAGTTTAAAGTTTTGCATGAGTGAGGGCTTAATCTTTAAGTTGGAAGATAAGCTACTTATGTCTAGAAGCATTTTGTAAAACGGGTTCTATTCAAGGAGAACCAAGTCTTAAAAGTTACAGGTGTAAAGTCGACTGTTCTGAGTAACAGTTTCTGACATAGGTAACTTGTGAAATCAATTTCTCAAGTTATACTTAATCTTTTGAAGTGATTCAACTTGGAGTAGATGCGCAATCTCTAGGAGATACTTCGTACAAAGTTTCATCAAAAACTTTACACGTTTGATAGGTCAATCTGGAAAAATAGTGCAGCAGACTTTTCTGTGTTTCATCTTCTTCACCGATTTGTTAATCTTTTGGTAATTAGCAATTGATCCTCTAAATTAGTGGAGTGTTTGACTTATTCTTGGTATATAGGTGTTCTAATCACAAGAATAAGTTGTTCTTTTGGAGATTAACATTCTCCATCAGTGGTATCAGAGCAGGAGACATCAATTTCAAGAAAAGGAGGATCCCGACTGCTGCAGATTCAAGAGATTCAACACTTGAAGGATCAAGAAGTGAAAGCTTGGAGTCAAAGCTTGGGGAGAAGACAAATTGACATCAAGAAAGGCAAAAGGAGTTCAATTCAAAGTAAAGGTACATACATTGTTTGTAAAGCTTGAAGTTTCAATACACAGGTGGATACAAGATGGGAGAAAGCTTGCAGATTGATAAGCTAGATAGGGAGAACTATCCAGCATGGTCCATGAGGATGGAAGCACACCTCATGAGCAAAGATCTTATATCATTTATTACAGGAGATGAAGAAAAACCAGAATTTGCAGATCCAAGTATTCCTACTAGGGAAGAACTTGCAATGTTGAAGACTTGGATGAGAAAGGATGCTCAAGCAAGGAGTATCATCTACATGGCTGTAAATGATTACCTTTTACCTCACATCAGAGGTTTAGAAAGTGCTACAGATGTTTGGAATGCCTTGGAAGAGCATTTCCAAAATACAACTAAGTCAAGGAAGTCCTCACTATGGGCTGAGTTCACAACTTTCAAGAAGAAGAGCTCACAATCAATTTCAGATTATGTGGCAAGGATGAAAGATATTGCAGATAGCTTGGGAGCAGTGGATGAAGATATTGAAGAAGAAACGTTGGTAAGACAAATACTTACAGGTCTAAGAGGTGATGAGAAGTGGAAGCCTTTTATATTATCCATAGAGTTGTCACTTGATCATTTTACTCCTGACCTTAATCAATTGCTAGGACACATGCTAACCTTTGAGCAGGATCTTAAAGGAGACAATGATAGAAGTACAAGTCAAGCTATGTACTCCAAAGACAAGAAAAAGAATGGCAAAGGAAAGCAATCAAATGATGATGAAGGGAATTCAAATCAAGCCAACTTCACAAAAGGGAAGACAAATTTCAGAGGTAAAGGAAGAGGAGGTAAGAACAAAGATAATGCTAAAGCTTGTTGGATTTGTGGCAGAACAAATCATTTGGCAAATGATTGTTGGTATAATAATCAAAGTGGAGGATACAACAATCAGAATTATAGTCAAAGAGGTAGAGGAGGCAGAAACCAAAGAGGCAATTTCAGAGGAAGAGGTGGTAGGACATCATATGGTAGAGGAGGTGGAAGAAACTTCCAATCTCAGTCCTACAACAATAATTATTACAATTATGCATCAGATCAGAAGGATGACATGACTCTTATCTTGAATGCAACTCATGAATCAATGGGAGAAGATCAAAGAGTGTTTTATATTGACTCAGGGTGTAGCAACCATCTGAGTGGGAATCTATCCTTGATGACTGATATGGAAGCAAGGGTGAATGGACATACAGTTCAAACAGGTGACAATACCAAACATAAAGTGGAGAGCATTGGATCAGTGAAGACAAAGAGTGGAAGTACACTTTTGAGCAAGGTACTTTATGTTCCTACTATTCCTAAAAATTTGATAAGTGTAGGGCAAATTGTGGAGAAAGGATATGAGGTAAGATTCACAAATGATGGTGTCTATGTACAAGATCCAAATCAGGGATATAGAAACATAATTGCAGGTAAAAAGGAAGGAAGATTGTTTACTCTCAAAGTCCAAGGTAATGTGGGACATGCATTGTTTACCTATGGAGGTCAAAAGGTATCTGAATTAGACCTATGGCATAAAAGGCTAGGTCATTTCAATGAGAGAGCTATAAAGGAGATGTCAAAGAATCAGGTGGTGCTTGGATTGCCAAACATTGAAGGGCAACATATGGTGTACAAGTGTGAAGCTTGTCAATTAGGTAAAGCACATAAGAGTTCTTATAACAAATCAGGGTACAAGTATTCAAACATGCTTGAATTGGTTCATACAGATGTATGGGGTCCCTCAAGGGACTATAGCGTAAATGGATCCAGATATTATGTGTTGTTTGTTGATGATGCAACCAGGTGGATTACTTTGTATGTAATCAAGGATAAATCAAAAGTCTTTAAGACATTCAAACACTTTCATGCTTATGCAGAAAGGATCACAGGACAAAAGCTAAAGAGGTTAAGATCAGATGGAGGGGGAGAGTATTTCTCAAAAGAGTTTGATGATTATTTGTGGAATGCAGGTATCAAAAGAGAAGTGACTTGCAGGTACTCCCCTCAACAAAATGGAGTAGCAGAAAGGAGGAATAGAACTCTTGTAGAGTTTGCAAGAGCCATGATGAAGGAAAAGAATTGTCCAAATTACTTATGGGCAGAGGCCATTAACACTGCAACATACCTTGTGAATAGGTTGCCTTGCAAAGCTTTGGATGGAGGAACCCCTTATGAAGCATGGTGGGGTAAGAAGCCTAGTCTTGATCATTGCAAAGTATTTGGATGTATTGCATATGCTTATGTTCCTTCACAATTAAGACATAAGCTAGAACCAAAAGCAGAGAAGTATGTGTTTATTGGATATGATGATAGACAAATGGGTTACAGGTTGTGGAGTCCATCCACAAAGCAATTTCTTGTTACTAAAGATGTAACATTTGATGAGCAAAACATGTGGTATACAGGATCACCAAATGAGTATACAGGTGTTGAAGAAATTCAAAGAAAAGGAAAGGCAAAAGTAAAAGTATGTGAAGAAATTGTTGATGAAGTTGACTCTAGATGTAGAGTGCAGGATCATGTAGAAGAAGGGCCAAGATTTGATCCAGAATCAAATGAGGCTGAAACTTCAAGAAGTGCAGAAATCAGAAGATCTACAAGGGAAAGGAAAGAACCTATAAGGTATAGTTATGATACATCTTTCCTAACAACAAAAGATTATTCCTACATTGTGAAAACAGAAGAAGATCCAACCACTTATGAAGAAGCCAAAGGTAAACAGAATTGGGAGAAGGCAATGCAAGAAGAGTATGATGCTCTACTTGAAAATGAAACTTGGGAATTAGTACCAAGACCAAAGAATCAGAAAGTCATTGGATGCAAGTGGGTATATAAAACAAAGAGGTTTGCAGATGGTAAGGTGTCTAGATATAAGGCTAGACTAGTGGTTAAAGGTTATGCCCAAACTTATGGGGTAGATTATGATGAAACCTTTAGTCCTGTTGCTAAGATGTCTACAATTAGGACATTGATTGCTATTGCTGCTTGCAAAGGATGGAAATTATCACAATTGGATGTGAAGAATGCATTTCTTAATGGTTACATTACAGATGAAGTATATATGGAGCAACCAGAAGGCTTTATGGAATCAATTGGATCAGATTATGTGTGTAAGCTCAAGAGAGCTTTATATGGGTTGAAGCAAGCCCCAAGAGCTTGGAATTACAGATTGATCAAGTTCTTGAATGAATGTGGTTTTCAAGCATCAAAGGCAGATAGTAGCTTGCTAGTGAAGGCAAGTGAAAATGGATATATTTACATGTGCATTTATGTTGATGATATTATTGTTACAGGAACAGATGCTCAAGGAATCAATGAACTCAAGAAGCAAATAGAGAAGGAGTTTAAGATAAGTGACTTGGGAAACTTATCTTATTTTCTAGGAATGCAGATTGTGTATACTCAACATGGAGTATATGTTTCACAAGAGAGATACTTGAAGAATCTTTTGATCAAGTTTAACATGGAAGATAGCAGGACCTCAACTACACCATTGGAGGTAAATCATAAATTGAGCAGGTATGGAGGTGAAGAGTTCAATGATATGAAGAAATATCAGAGTTTGGTAGGTAGTCTAATCTATGCTACCTTGACAAGGCCAGATCTATCATATGCAGTAGGTGTGTTGTCACAATTCATGCATTGTCCAAAGAAGACTCATTGGATTGCAGCCCAAAGGGTACTCAGATATATCAAGGGAACCCTAAGTGAAGGATTGTATTATGGTTTCACTTCTGACACAAGAATCAAAGTGTTTAGTGATGCAGATTGGGCAGGTGACTCAGATGATAGAAGGTCTACTCATGGATATCTATGTTATGTTGGAGACAAGTTAGTGTCTTGGTGTTCAAAGAAGCAACATACAGTTGCTTTATCATCCACAGAAGCTGAGTATAAGGGAATGGTAGAAGCTGCAAAAGAAGTCATATGGTTGAAGACATTGATGAAAAGTTTTGAGATTGATCATAGTACTCCAATAATTTTTGGAGACAATATGAGTTCTTTGTATTTGGCAGCTAACCCTGTTTTTCATGCCAGGACTAAGCATATAGAGATTCAGTATCATTTCTTGAGGGAAAAGGTACTAGATAAAGAGATTGAAGTGATGTACACTCCAACAAAAGAACAAGTGGCAGATATGATGACAAAGAGTTTGGATGGACCTAAGTTACAAAGGTTCAAAGACATGGCAAGTATCAAGAAGACAGAGAAGACCTCAATTGATGATTGAGGGGGAGCTGTTGGTGCATACCAATCACCAATTGAAGGCTTGGAAGACCAAATGATGAAGGAAGAATCAATTCCTAAAGTGTGGAAGAAGATTACAATCAGAGGACAAGAGAAGTGTACACATATGTACATTAGCATAGTCATAGATGACTTAGATCTTTTGTTCAGTAAGAATTATGTACAAATTATCTATAAATACCTTGAGAAAAGTCGGGGTATGTATGAGAGCTTATGTGACAATAGTCAGATGTCAAGAATGAGGGAGATAGAAGTCATAAGATAGAGGAAAGTGAATTTGAGTTAGCTCTCATCACTCAGATATATTTTCTCTGAGTAAATGAAAAATTTTGCGCCCGATGTTTCTGCGTGTTCTCCTTCTACAGTAGATCAATTGTGGAATTCTTTTGTACAAGTCTAAGTTGAGAGTTGCTTGACCTCTGTGCAAAGTTTCAGCTTCCAATTGTAATCAGGCTGAGTGAATTAAGTGTAGGAACATTCATATGTGAAGTGTATTCACAGGTTCCTAAAACAGGCGCATATTTCGAAGTCAATGTTTTGATCATTTCTCCTAGCACAGTTTAAAGTTTTGCATGAGTGAGGGCTTAATCTTTAAGTTGGAAGATAAGCTACTTATGTCTAGAAGCATTTTGTAAAACGGGTTCTATTCAAGGAGAACCAAGTCTTAAAAGTTACAGGTGTAAAGTCGACTGTTCTGAGTAACAGTTTCTGACATAGGTAACTTGTGAAATCAATTTCTCAAGTTATACTTAATCTTTTGAAGTGATTCAACTTGGAGTAGATGCGCAATCTCTAGGAGATACTTCGTACAAAGTTTCATCAAAAACTTTACACGTTTGATAGGTCAATGTGGAAAAATAGTGCAGCAGACTTTTCTGTGTTTCATCTTCTTCACAGATTTGTTAATCTTTTGGTAATTAGCAATTGATCCTCTAAATTAGTGGAGTGTTTGACTTATTCTTGGTATAGAGGTGTTCTAATCACAAGAATAAGTTGTTCTTTTGGAGATTAACATTCTCCATCAGAATTGGTACATACACATGTGTGGGGTCCATCAAAGGACTTTAGCATTAATGGCTTGAGATATTATGTGATTTATGTTGATGATGCTACGAGGTGGATCACTATATATGTGATCAAAGATAAATCAGAGGTGTTCAATACATTTAAACATTATCATGTGTATGCAGAGAGAGTCATAGGGCAAAAATTGAAAAGACGAAGGTCAGATGAAGGGGGAGAGTATTTCTCTAATGATTTCAGTGATTACTTATGGAATGCAGGTATACAAAGGGAAGTTACTTGCAGGTATTCTCCTCAACAAAATGGTGTAGCAAAAAGGAGAAATAGAACTCTTGTTGGGTTTGCAAGGTCAATGATGAAGGAGAAAAATTTCCCTAATTATTTGTGGGTTGAGGCTGTGAATATAGCTACTTATTTGGTTAATAGACTTCTATGTAAGGCCTTGAATGGTATGACACCATATGAGGCATGGTGGGGTAAGAGACCTCCCTTAGATCATTGCAAAGTGTTTGGATGTTTGGCTTATGCATATGTACCATCTCAATTAAGGCATAAATTGGAACCTAAAGCTGAAAAATATGTGTTCATTGGTTATGATGATAAGCAGATGGGTTATAGATTGTGGAGTACATCCACAAAGCAGTTCCTTGTGTCAAAGGATGTTACATTTGATGAGAAAGGTACTTGGTATGCAGGTATAATTAATGTTCATACAAGTGATGAAGAAGTAATGAACCAAAGAAAGGGGAAATCAAAGATTCAAATTCTTGATGATGAAGAGATTGTTGATGCTCAAATTGATAATGAAGAAATTCCAAGGTTTGATCCAGAATATGAAGAACCAGAGACCTCAAAGAGTGGAGAAGTTAAAAGGTCAACAAGGAATAGAAATCAACCCATAAGGTATAGTTATGATACTTCATTTTTTACCACTAAAGATTATGCTTACAAAGTGAAAGTAGAAGAAGATCCTTCTATATATGATGAGGCAAAAGGTAAGGAAAATTGGGAGAAAGCTATGCAGGAGGAGTATGATGCATTGATGGAGAATGAGACATGGGATTTGGTTCCTAAACCAAATAATCAAAAAATCATTGGATGCAAATGGGTCTACAAGACAAAGAGGTATGCAGATGGAAGTGTGTCTAGGTATAAAGCTAGACTTGTTGTGAAAGGGTATGCTCAAACATATGGTGTAGATTATGATGAGACTTATAGTCATGTGGCAAAGATGACAACTATAAGGACTCTCATAGCTATTGTTGCATGTAAAGGTTGGAAGCTATGTCAATTAGATGTGAAGAATGCTTTTCTAAATGGTTACATTTGAGATGAAGTTTTCATGGAGCAACCAGATGGTTTCGAGAATAAATGTTATCCAGAGTATGTATTTAAGGTCAAGAGAACTCTGTATGGTTTGAAGCAGGCTCCAAGGGCATGGAATTACAAACTTGTGAAGTTCTTGAAGGAGCTTGGTTTCGAAGTGTTTAAGGTAGATAGTAGCTTGCTTATTAAAGCAAGTGATAATGGGTTTATTTACATTTGCATATATGTTGATGACATAATTCTTACAGGTACAGATGAGAAGGGCATACAAAGTCTTAAGAAGCAGATGGAGAAAGAGTTTAATATTAGGGACTTGGGAGACTTGTCATATTTCTTGGGAATGGAGATTTCATATACTCAACATGGAGTGTATGTGACTCAAGAAAGGTATCTGAAGAATTTGCTAATCAAGTTTAAAATGGAAGATTGCAGGGTAGCACCTACTCCAATGGAGGTGAATCATATATTGAGCAAATATGGAGGAGAAGAATTCAAGGACATGAATTTGTATCAAAGTTTGGTTGGTAGTCTAATCTATGCTACATTGACTAGGCCTGATTTGTCATATGTAGTTGGAGTGTTGTCTCAATTCGTGCAGTGTCCTAGGAAAGAACATTGGATTGCAGAACAAAGGGTGCTAAGATACATTAAGGGTACACTCAAAGAAGGTTTGTATTATGCATTCACATCATATACAAAAATCAAGATATATAGTGATGCAGATTGGGCAGGTAACTCTGATGATAGGAGGTCAACATATGGATATCTATGTTATGTGGGAGATAAATTAATCTCTTGGTGTTCTAAGAAGCAACATAAAATTGCTTTGTCATCTACAGAAGCAGAATATAAAGGTATGGTTGAAGCTGCAAAAGAGTTTATATGGTTGAAGACTCTCATGAAGAGTTTTGACATCAATCAGAGTACACCCACCATTTATGGAGATAATATGAGTTCATTGTATCTAGCTGCTAACCCTGTGTTTCATGCCAAGAATAAACATATTGAGATCCAATATCATTCTTGAGAGAGAAGGTGATTGATAAAGAAATTTAAGTCATACACACTTCTACAAAACATCAGATTGCAGACATGTTAACCAAAAGCTTGGATGCACCTAAGTTGTAGAGGTTCAAACACATGGCAGGTATAAAGAAGATGGACAAAAACACAATTGATGATTGAGGGGGAGCTGTTAGTGCAAGACAATCACCAATTGATGATTTGGAAAAGGTTTGAAGTCAAAGAATCAAGCAAAGATCAAAATTTGAGCCTTCAAGATGAGTGCATGATCAGAAGATGAAGACTTGTATATACATGTACATTAAGCTTGTAATTTGTTCACTTATGTCTTTGTAATGGTAACAAGTATGTACATATATGCCTATATATACTAGTATAGACTCTAGACATATAAGAGAGAAGAGATATAGAAAAAATATAGATGAGTAGAAGAAGAAAAAGTGTGATGAATGTATGAGATTCATCAATCAGAAGTTTTCCATGAGAATAGAAAAAAACTTCTAAAATCTGTGTCGCGATCTTTTCTTCATCTCTCCTTCTGTACTTGATCATTTCAGAAATCCTTTTGTAGATATCTAAGACCATAGTTAATACACCTATGGTCAAGATTTGAGAGTCTAATTGTAATCAGGCTAACACAATTGTAAGTAGGAACATTTGTATATGAAGAAGTGATAAGTGTTTTCTGAAACAGGC
>MU263408.1:0-22500 GCA_020310875.1 Ceratopteris richardii
TTTTACTCGAGAATATAATCATTAACGGATTGTTGTGGCTTCTTTTTTACCCTTGTCAACTCACCAATAAGTTGTGTTTGCCTTGCTCTATTGGTAGTTGCAAATAACATTTGTAGAGACTCCCAAGCCTCTCTGCTAGTATTCAAACCTCTTAAATGTCCAAGCATAGTATTTGAAACTGTTTGTGATATAATAAATAGAACTCTTTTGTCTCTTTTGATCCATTCTTGCTTTATTGCTCGATCTGCTTGTGTAGGAGGTTCTTGTAATATTTACTTCACTTATGTACCTGTTATCAATCCCCAAGGACCTTTAGACATGAGATAAGACTCCATTCATAATTTCCACATGAGATAATTTCTCCCATCTGATAACTTCTCAATCGATGCACTCAAATTTACCATGTTTAAACATAGTAAACAAAGAAGATAATTCAATAGGATTTATGAAAGATCTGATAAAAAAAACAAAATCTCTAATACCAAAATGTTATGTTAACAAACTTGTAAACATCAAAGTACACAACAAAACAAGATGAGACCTCCCAAGATCTTCAAAAGATCAAACAAATATTTTGAAACTTTAGAAATAAATATTACCCCAAGCTTTTATGAAAATAGAAATGTGATGTTTGTAGCAAAATAACCACCAAAAACTCTCTTAGTAAAAACTCTCTCTCTCTCTCTCTGTCTGTCTCTTGAAGTAGCATGCTTTAGAAACAAAAAACATCAAAAAAGGTGGAGTAGGGCTCCCAAACAAATAGTTTGAAGTCAAGGTATGGAGAGGCCTGCAATAGCAAGGTATGACTAATTGTCCGAGTTAAAAAATGATGTATAAAAATAGGAAAAACTAAATATCTACGATGCATTTTGATATACATAAGAAGTATGAGAGCTAACAAAACTCCTCCAAGTAAAATCACTCAAAAAGACCTCATAACCACTGAGATATGAAAGTTTCAAGAGAGTTATGTCTCTAATTAGACACTAGATAGACACAAGAACATAGATCTGATAAAACTCCTACTTGCATGGGGGTTTCCCATTACATTTTGTACAAAAACAGATCTACTTATATATTACAAGTTGTAAGTTTTGCAATGCAACACGAATCACTCAATTTGGCCACCTACACTAAGAGAACCACTCTTTTTATTGAGAGGCTATCAACAAAAGCGCCTTCCTTGTCTAAAAATAGATACCTCTCCTTTCCTTCTTACTTTTATGTACTTTTATCTACTTTTAGTCTAAATTTGGAGATGTGAGCATCTCCACATGTTATTTATAATAAATAATAAAATCCATAAGCCTAGAAAACAATACTTTAGAGCTTGTTCTTATGTAATAGGTGGGACCCTTGCATTGTCTGTGTGTGGCCCTCAATATAGAAAGTACTTGTTTTCGCACTATTCTTTCTTTTAGTATCTAGTTAGTGGGTACATGACCAATACTCAAGTAGTTATCTGCACACCAACTCTTCTGTTCATCAAATGTCACATCTCTGGAAAACAATAAATTGTTTCGTTAGAGTACTCCATAACTTATAACCCATCTGCCTTTCATCATATCCAATAAACACATATTGTTCAGCCTTTGGTTCAAGCTTATGTGTGAGTTGTGATGGTACATAAGCATAGCCAATTCATCCAAACACCTTACAATGATCAAGTGTTGGTTTCTTACCCCACCAAGCTTCATAAGGGGCCATTCCATTTAGAGCTGCACATGGTAAACTATCCACAAGATATGTAGTTGTATTTACAACCTTTGCCCAAAGATAGTTAGGGCAATTCTTTTCCTTTAACATTGCTCTTGCAAACTCAACCAATGTTCTATTCCTCCTTTCTACCACCCCATTGTGTAGAGGTGTATACCTGCAAGTTACTTCTCTCTTTGTACATGCATTCCAAAGATAATAATTGAATTCTTGGGAAAAGTATTCTCCTCCTCCATGAGACCTTAGCCTCTTGAGCTTTTGACCTGTAACTCTCTCTGCATATGCATGAAAATGTTTGAAAGCTCCAAACACTTCTGATCTTTCCTTCAAAACATAAATGGTTATCCATCTTGTGGCATCATCAATAAAAAGAACAAAATACCTAGGACCATTGATTGATCCTTCTTTGGTTGGTCCCCATACATATGTATGTATGACCTCTAGTAAACCATCATGTTTGAAACCTTTTTTTTTTAAATGATAACTTGTGTGCCTTTCCCATCTAACAAGCTTCACATTTGTAGATCATATGTTGGCTCTTTACATTTGGTAACCCTATTACAGATTGATTCTCCACCATGGTTTTAATTCCTTTTTCATTGAAGTGTCCTAACCTCTTATGCCAGAGATCTAACTCTGTAAGTATTTCATCCCAAGCAAAAATTTCAAGTAATAACTTCAGAATCTTTTGAATTCACTTCAACATTTGAACTATGTCCGAACTCTGAAAAAATAACTTCATCGATTTGACATACCTTCACTCTTAGACTCATTTATCTGAGTACACGTCCCGTTTTGCAAAGATCTTTTCGTCGATTGTAGTTGAGGTAGTAGCTTCAAAATGAGCTATGACTCATAAAAACCTTTTCACTATACTATCAGATCTAACCTTTAGAAGATGAAGGAAAAATGCGTCAAAAAACGCGTAACTGTCAACTGACTTTCATACTGATATGAAATCACTTAGAAATCTTTACATAAGAGGAATTAGATAAAATCCCTCTACAGAAACATGTGTTATAAATTAGAAAAGATGTGTACAAAATGGCTTGACTTCAGTCTACTCATAGCCATGGAAAACTCTCCTACTCTGAGTAGTTCTTTCTCAACATCTCTCTCAGAAAAACCCGACTTTTTCTTCTAGTCACTCTAGACTTTCAAAACAAGTTTTTCTATATGTTTTTCAACTCAAATTGAATTATTTAAATATAGTCTACATACTCTTAGACTCAAGCTCATAATTTTAGAAATTCTATGTCAGAATCAAACTCTAATTTTGCACTATATTACAAGTGTGAATTTGTCCCTTCACTTAGGCTTGATTTTCTGAATGCTTTTCTTTCACTTCTCTTTGTATTTCTTCTTCCTTCATATACCTTCATGTCTTTATGTCTAATTAGTGAGTGAAGCCCCAACATTTTTCAAATGGTCTAGGTGATTTCTTGATTGAAAAATGGATAGAGAAAGCTTTGTCCAAGTCATTTCAGCACAAGGTTTGCAAATATGTTAGATTGGAGGCAACACTTGATGATTTTGTTGCAGCTGGATTGTGCATTGAGGAAGCTAGGGTACGTTTTGAAGGTGATAGCCAACCACATTATGCATCGAGACTTAGATCCTATTGAGACACTTGAGAAGGAGTTGGAAGTCTTAAGAATGTAGGAAATGTTGCAAGAAGAGAAGGTCATGCCACCACCAAAGCACCATGATGATGATGAGATACCTCATCTTCATCGCGAGTTAGAAGATCTGAGGACCACACATGGCATATGGAGACAAGTTTGGTGTACAATATGTAGCAAAAGTGGACATTCCAATGTAAGTTGTCCTAACAAGGTGAGCTGTCGATTTTGTGGCAAGGATGGTCATGAAGCAAGAGATTTCTTCTACCTCACGGGGGCACAACAATGGGGTGACCCTCCGGTTCTTGATTCATATTATGCTAGTACTTCAAATGTGTTCGAGGAGATGGTGGACACCTTCTAGAGATGAGATGGTGTTGCAAATTCTTGCTTCACATCAGCCATAACTAGGTTGAGGAGTGAAAATTAGACCTCTTGAGATTTCAAGGAAGCACAAATAATCACCAAAGTACTTTGGGGCATGATCCTAAAATCATTGGATCAAAATAGATAACTTGAAGTTTAACTATGAGCCAAACACTTGCTATTTTGTTCACTACAGTGATTGAGAAAAATGAACAATTATCCTTCCCTGGTAACAATTGGAAAAAATCCTTTTGGGTATATCTAAATGGCTAAGGTAGCTAACCTACACAACTTATTCGACTTAAAATGCATCCCGATATTTTAGGGAGTTAGAGAGCAATGTTTTGATCATATGTCACGAGTGGCTAATGCAATTGACATGAAACCTTGTACTGTACAAATAGACTATTGAATGAATCTATACCAACTTAAATCACTAAAAAGGATTAAGTACATTCTTATAAAAAGATCAGAAAAGCTCACTATTCTGAGTAGTATATGAGAGAGTAGAAGAGATGAGACATGGGAAGATTATATGTATTAATGCAGATAGATTACATTGACACTTGCAATGAATGATTGCAAAATGTGAGCGGAATAAAAAGATATAATGTAAGCTTAGTATGCCACAAAAATTCCTCTTAAATCTATGCTATATCTCCCTTACTCCATGCTACTAGATAGTCCTCTTTTATAGCCTTTTTTTTGAGCCAAGGTTGAATTTTTAATTTGAATCTTTACGTAAAAGTATTTTAAAGTTTTAGGACTTGATTTGCTATAAATCCTCACCAAATAACTCGTGGAAAGATTATCCTAGGAACTAGTAATTGGAAGTGATTCCACTTATGCACTTTTACAAGGAGTAAAAAACAATCTTTTACTAGAGATCATTCATGTGCTAATACATGAATGGATATATGAAATTTTAGGATAAGTGATCAAGTATTTAGGCTTGCAATAATTTCACCAAGAGATCCCTCTCAACCCTAAGATGCTTGGGCTTCAATTCTCTTTTATCGCTTATAATCCAATCATCATCTTGAACCTATTCAATTCAGTTCCATCAAAACATTTAGTTAGCATATCTACTTATTGCAAGTTTGTTTATACATAGGGCAATTGCATGTCCTTGCTAAGTATCTTCTCTATCACATAATTATAATGCACTTAAATGTGCTTAGTCTTTGCATGAGATAAAGGATTAGCAACCAAATTAGTTTGAGCCTCATATTCATGTATAGTCCCAAAATTTATGATTCTACGGCTTGAACCTGACAAGCTCGACCTTGAGAGGTTGGAGCCTCAAATCATGTGACCCAAGAATCTGAACTTGATATGGGTGGAAAAGGTGAGAGGCTCGAACTTAAGTTTGAGCCTCATATCATGTGTCTCCATAGACTGACTATCGAAATGATTATAAGACTCAAACTCAAGTTCGAGCATGACAGGGTGGAACTTGCGAGGCTCCAACTTAAGTTCGAGCCTCATATCATGTGACCCAACAATCATTAACTTGATATGGCTAGAAAAGTTGAGAGGCTCGAACTTAAGTTCGAGCCTCCCAAGCTTGAATTGATTTTGAGGATCGAACTTAAGTTCGAGCCTCTTTATTCTTTTGCACATAAGACACTATTCAATTTGACATGCTCAAACTTAAGTCGGAGGCTCATATCATGTGACCCAACAATGTTAAACTTGATGTGGCTAGAGAAGCTAAAAGGCTCGAGGAAGTTTGAGCCTCATATCATGTGAATCAACAACTTACAGTTGATATCGGTTCAAAGGCTCGAATTTAAGTTTGATCTTGATATCATATATAGAGGTTGGATCTTGAGAGGTTCGAACTTAAGTTCAAGCCTCATATTCATGTATAATCCCAAAATTTATGAATCTAAACCTCGAAACTGACAAGCTTAACCTTGAGAGGCTCGAACTTAAGTTCGAGCCTCAAATCATGTGATCGGACAATCTGAACTTGATATGGGTGGAAAAGATGAGAGGCTCGAACTTATGTTCGAGCCTCATATCATGTGTCTCAATAAACTGAACCTGCAAAGTTTTGTACCATCTAATGCTTTAGTCAACAAATCTGCACATTGCATATTAGTTGATACATATGCCAACTGAATATCCTTGCTCAATAGCTTCTCTCTCACATAATGATAGTGGAACTCTATGTGCTTGGTCCTAGCATGATAAAAAGGATTTGCCACAAGATCTAATGCGCTTGTATTGTCTCCAAAAATCCTTGGAGATGTAGTATGCAATCTTAATTCCGTATACAATAATCTAATTCATATGGCCTCTTGAGTAGCATTAGCCAATCATCTATATTCTGCCTCTATAGAAGATAAAGCAACAGTAGGCTGCTTCTTTGAAGACCATGATATTGGCTTATCACCTGCAAAGGATAAGTATCATGCGGTACTCCTCCTATGATCTTTGCATCTTGCCCGATTTGCATCTGAATAAATCTTAATGTCCAAGTCTGATGTATAAGGGAAATAAAAACCATGATGTTGAGTACCCTTAAGGTACTTCAATATCCTTTTGGCAGCCTCCAAGTGAGGTGCCCTAGGCTTGCGCTTAGACTGACTTAGCACACTTACTCCATAAGCAATGTCAATCCTTGTCAAGGTAGCATAGTTCAAGCTTCCCACTATGCTTTGGTAACCTGCAATGTTCTCAAGTACATCACCTTCATGAGGACTTAACTTTAGGTTTACCTCTGTTGGCGTACTAGCAACTTTGGAATCCTGCAAATGAAATTTCTTCAACATATCTTGTATATACTTTCTCTGAGTAATGTAGATTCCAGAGTTAGTATAGACTAACTCAAGTCCAAGAAAATATTTTAGTGATCCAAGGTCACTAATTTTAAATTCCTTCATCATCTGATTCTTGATCTGTTTGATGCCATTAGCATCATTACCTGTAAGTATAATATCATCAACATATACACATAAGTATATTACCTCTGAATTACTTATGTTGATGAGCAAGGAAGTATCTTCTTTACTCATGACAAAGCCTTGATCCTGAAGGTATATGGTCAACCTATGGTTCCATGCCCTAGGTGCCTACTTCAATCCATAAAGAGCTTTATTCAATTTACATACATATGTTACCTTGTTTGGATCCTCATAGCCAAGAGGTTGAGACATGTACACCTCCTCGAAAATCCATCCATTTAGAAATGCATTCTTTACATCCAACTCATACATGTTCCAATTCTTTGATGCAACCACACTTACCAATACCCTAATGGCTAGCATTTTGGCCACTAGTGAGAATGTTTCTTCATAATCAATTCCTTGGGTTTATGCAAAACCGTTAGCCACAAGTCTAGCTTTGTACCTGCTTATTGACCCATCAGAATTCCTTTTGATCTTATAGGTCCATCTAGAACCAATTACCTTCATGTACTCCTTCTTTGGTACTAGTTCCCAAGTATCACTTGCTTTGACTACTTCCATTTTCTCATCAATAGCTTCCTTCCATTCTGCCTTAGTCTTTGCCTCTTCATATGATGCTGGTTCTTCAATTGACAAATCTTTTTGCAAGATAAACAAAGTGCTTAGTAACTAGGGAAGTGTCATACCCATATCTGATTGGCTTCTTGCTCTCCCTTTCTGATCTTTTGATTGCTTGGTTGGATGATTCAAGTATATCCTCGAATTTTTTCATCTTGAGTTTTCCTTTGGACTTCCATGCCTTGAACTCTTCAAGATTTATGATGTCTTCATCATCTGAATTGATGTCTCCATTCTGAGTAGGCTCCTCCTTAGTAAGGCTTGGAAACTCCTCTTCCAAGTCATAAGGTATTTTTACTTTCGTGCATTCACTATCAAACCAAGAGTCATTTTCATCAAAGATAACATCTCTACTGACCATAAATCGCTTGTTTGAAGGATTGTAGAACATGTATCCTTTCTGATTTAGATCATACCCTATGAAGATACACTTCTCTACCTTAGGGTCTAGCTTACCTCTTATCTGAGAAGGGATATGCACATATGCTACACATCCAAAGATCCTGCAATGATCAAGTGAAGGTGTTCTACCATGCCATGCTTCATATGGGGTAATCCCATCAAGTGATTTGGATGGAAACCTATTTAGAAGATAAGTGGCAGTAGATACACTCTCTGCCCATAAGTAGTTAGGTAATTGTTTCTCATTTAACATTGACCTAGCTATTTCAACAATCAATCTATTTCTTCTTTCTGCTACCCCATTCTGCTCAGGGGTATACCTTGTGCTAATTTCTCTCTTAATTCCTCTTTCCTGCAAGAATATATCAAAATCATTTGAGAAGTACTCACCTCCTCCATCTAACCTTAGTCTTTTGAGATTTCTCCCTGTTTGATTCTCAACAAGTGCAAGATAATTTTTAAAGCAACTAAATACTTCATCCTTGTGCTTCATAAAGTACAATAGAGTCCACCTGCTATAATCATCAATGAAAGATACATAGTACCTAGATCCAGAGATTGAGGGATCCTTGGTTGGTCCCCATACATGTATGAACAAGTTCTAGGTAGTCCTCATGCATGAAGCCTTTCCTTGAGAAGGGTAACCTCTGAGACTTTCCAAACTCACAGGCACCACATTTATAAATCATGTGTTGCTTGGATACATTAGGTATCCCAAGTACACATTGGTCTTTGCATATTTGTTTCAAAGTTCTTTCACCAACATGCCCTAATCTTTTATGCCAAATTTCAAGTTCTGATAATGTTTGATCCTTTATAACTATAAAGTGCAATGTTCCTTGTATCCTCAAGTCCAAAAGTGAATAGTCTACCTGATTTTTCTCCTTTGGTAATTCTCTTGAACCCATGCTTTGGATGCTCCACAAATGCTCCATATTGATGGAATCTAACCTGCAAAACTTTTTCCACAATCTGTCCAACACTCATCAAGTTTTTTGTAATTGTTGGTACATATAGAACCCTACTCAACAGATTCTTGTTTCCATTAGAGGTCTTAATATTTCCATCTTTAATTAGTGAGTGCTTGGTGTCATCACCTGTTTGTACCTGATGCTTACCCTTTGGTTCCTCAAGGTCAGAGAGAAGAGCTACATTGCCTGCCACATGATTTGAGCATCTCAAGTCAATGTAGAAGAGATGATCATCATTTATGACCTGGTTTTGAGTCATGTTCACAATCAAAAGTGAATCTTCTTGCTCATTTGTGTAGTTGTCTAATCCTTCTTAGATTTGTATCCTCCTCGGTAGTTGCTATTGTAGTTGTTGTTGTTGTAATTGTTGTTGTATCCTTGGTGACGATTGAATCTACCTCTTGATTGTGTACATCCACCTTTTTGATATCCTCTTCCTCTCTGATTCTTGAAGTTCCTAAAACACTCATCTGTAGTATGATTTGATAAAACACAAATATTGCATGGTGAGGAGTTATAGGGTTTCCCCCTACCTTGATTACCTCCTCTGCCCCTTCCTCTTGATGATCTACCTCTCCCTGCATAGTTGACTTGGGATGTAGTTCCTTCATCTTCTACCTTCTTGTTCTTGCCTTTCTCTTTAGACTTATTCTTGTCAGTGTATAGGGCAGAAGAGCTATTACCTCTTGATGAATCTCCATTCTTGTTGATCTTGGCTTCATCGATGAATAGTTGCCCCATGAGTGTGGTACGTTTTGGAATCTGCATGTCCATGTACAAGTCCATTGCAGTTGTGAAGCTCTCCCATTTGTCATCAGCTTTAATACCATTGATTACTTGCCTTACAATCTGCTCCTCTTCAATTTCTTCTCCTATGCTTTCCAGCTGATCTACGACATCTTTAACTTTGGTCACATACTCTGAGATAGCTTGCTTTCTTTGAGTTGTGAATTCAGTCCACAATTGTTTCTTCATGGCCCTTGTGTTGGAAGAGAAATAAGAGGACAATGTTTCCCAAGTAGCTTGGGGTGTCTTACAGTTCCTAATATGGGGAAGATGAAAATCAAAGATTGAGTTACGTAAGTAAGACCTAAATGTACCATAAATGAAGGTCTATCTTTTACATTTACATCTGACTTGGATATCAAGCTATACTTTGATGCAGATTGGGCTAGGAGATGATAGGAGGAGCACCTCTAGCTACTTATCTTTGACAATGTCTAAATTAATTCCATGTTCATCAAAAAAACATCCAAATGTGGCATTGTCATCAGGTGAAGCTAAATATAGCCGCCTTGCACATGCAACACAAGAGGCAATGTGGTTAAAGCTATTCTACTTTTACTTGGGGCTACGCACATGCACTCTAATGATCTTTGCAGATAATATTTCGAACCTCTCAAGATCCAACCTCTATATATGATATTAGGCTCAAACTTAAATTTGAGCCTCTGAATTAATATCAACTTTCAGTTATTGAGTCACATGATATGAGGTTCAAACTTAAGTTTGAGCCTCTCAGCTTTTCCATTCATATCAAGGTAGTGGTCATATGGCAAGAAGATCCACTATCTAAAATCCATGGTTCATCAACACGAGCTTGAGCAGATGAGCATACCTCTTCAATAGCTACCCAAAGTTCCAACTCTGTGTTGTTTGCAGACTCTTTATTCGTCCACGATGATTTTACAGTCCCATTCCGTTCATCAGCTTGCTTCTTTTTGCAATCCTTGATGACATGGCCTTTCTTTTCACAGTAGAAGCAACTTCCTGTGAACTTTTTCTTCTTTGGCTTCTTCTTTGATCCATCAAAGGACATAAATATTGTCTGAAGAATTTCTTTACCTATTAAATTAAAGTATGCCTTTTGTAACCTTTTTATGTATGCTTTTGTTGCAGCTCCACTTATGAAACGACTTTGTCTATAGCCCAACCTTGTAGCATACACTATTGCATGATTTTCTCTCATGCTTTTATTTTTGAAGCACATTTGTAAAAATTTTAGCTGCTCTTTATTTAAAAGTGGAACACCAAATGTTGATGCTATTGTTGCTAGATCTCCCTTTTTTATTTCCATGCAATTCAATGGAACATCTAGCTTTGTTGATGCTATTGTTGTATCTTCCTTTTCGATTTTGTTGCAATTCAATGGAACATGTAGCTTTTTCTCACTATTATTTTGTACTTCAGAGTCATAAGAAGAAGATATTCTCAAGTTAATTGAATGATCATTTGATTCACTCAAGATATCATGGTATAACATAGATGATGAATTCTCCATTGCAAGTCGAAACATAAGAAATATAACATGTTCTTTGATGATAGGTGGTTGTCTTATTCAATTGAGCAAAATATCATCCATTTGCATTAAGCTCAAAACATAGGATAGAAGACCACTCGGTACTGAATGATCATGGCTTGCTTGATAAGGGGTAATGTAGATGCAATTTTCTATTGGGATAGAGAAACTATCATCAATGATAAGTTGATGTGGTTTATATATTTCTTCAAGGTGATCCATATAATAATCTTCTTGACTCCACACCATAAAAAAAGATTATCTGTTTTTTGTATGTTTCTCAATGAATCTCACATTGATCAAAAAATTATTTTTTAATGTGGATGACCAAACACCAACATGAAAGTGTTGAAAAATAGAATCTGAAAACTCAAAACATCTCAGACTTATAAATATTCTTTTGTCATCAATATTTCAATAATTTTTGACATAATCTTTCTCTCATTTGTTCCAGCTTATATCTTGGTTGAACAAAAGGGCATTTAGATTGAGAAGGAGAAAATTGATCCTTATATGAAGTGGATGATAGATATTCTCTGCGTATATCAAACAATGAGGATAATAAATACACAATAACTAAAAACAATGCTTTAAGATTACTTATTTATATATAATCAATAAATGAGTTAAAATATGAAGAAAATAATTAAAATATTACACAATATACCTGGTAAAATCCAAAAAGCCCTAGCACGTTGCTTTTGCATAACATTAGATAGCTTATCTAATGTTTGAAAAGAGCTTTGCTCATGTAGTGTACTCGTTTCATCCTCGAAATTCCCAACAAGCTTTCCAATACCATCATCAGTTATGAAATGTTTATTTTTTTTAACATCTATAATAAAAGCAAATCCAAAAGATATATATATATATATATATATATATATATATATATATATATATATATATATATATATATATATATATATATATATATATATATAATCAATACAATGTGTGGTCATATCAATACTTATTTTCTCAATTAATTTCTCTTTATGATAAAAATCTATCTCTTAATTTCTCTTTCTATTTATTAATTTTTCTTTCTCAACACTTATAATTTAATTTCTCTATGCATCTACTTCAAATAATAGGTTTTTGATTTTAAAAACCTCACAGTTCAATCTTTACATCTTAACCATACATTTCAAAGGATTTAATCAAATGCATCATAATTTTCAAAACAATACTGTTCTAGATTTTCTCAATCAAAAGAGTCACAGGTCATGCATATATATTTAAAAATTATAATAGATGAATTTATTATAGATTATTATCAAATTTACAAAGTTTGAGCATCTTAAGTTTGAGCATCTTGTGTTCAAATTTCAATTCAAGTTTGAGTTAAAAATATTATTATTATTGTTGGAAAAGATAACAGACTTGAACCTAACTTCGAGTGTCACATCATGTGACTCAAAAAATTGATACTTGATACGATTCAAAAGCTCAAAATTAAATTCGAACATGATGACGAATATTTTGAGGCTTGAACTCTCTTATCATGTGAGCCAACAATCAAACTTGATATGATTCTCCAGCTCAAACTTGAGAGGCTCAAACTCTCATATCATGTGACCCAATAATCCCAAATTTGATATGACTCATATTATGGGACTCAATACACTGATAGTTGATATGATTCAAAGGCTAGAAGCCTAATATTATGTAACACATCAGACTCGAAATTCAGAGGCTCAAACTTAAGTTCGAGCCTGATATCATGTGACAAAATAGTTTGAGCCTCATATCATATGAGTAAACAATCCCAAACTTGATATTATTATGTCAAAATTGAGAGGCTCAAACTTATGTTTGAGCCTCATATCATATGATTAAGAAATCCCAAACTTCATATGATTATAAGGGTACAACCTAACAGGCTCGATCCTGAAAGGCTAGAAATGAAATTCGAGTATCATATCATGTGACCCAACAATCCTAAACTTATATGGTTGGAAAAGCATAGAGACTCAAACTTAATCCTAAACTTGGTATGGCTATAAAAGCTGAGAGGCTTGAATTTAAGTTCGAGCCTTATATCATGTGACTCAATAACTAACAGTTGATATGGATTAAAAGGCTCAAACTTAAGTTGGAGCATAATATTATGTGACACATTAGACTCAAAATTTAGAGGCTCGAACTTAAGTTCGAGCCTTATACATATGATGCAATAGACTCAAACTTGATGTCATTTAGAGGTTCGATCCTGAGAATTTCAAACTTGAGTTCGAGCCTCTATATCATGTGACACAACAAACTCAAACTTGATATGGCTTATAGGCTCGAGCCTTTTAGGTTCCAACCTGATGATGCAATATCAAAATTCACAGAATCGAACTTAATTTCAAGCCTCATATCATATGAGTAAAAAATCTCAAAATTGAAATGATTATAAATCAAAATTCAAAGGCTCAAACTTAAGTTCGAGCCTCATATCATATGAGTAAACAATCCCAAAATTGATATGATTATAAGGGTCAAGCCTGACCGGCTCGAACCTGAGAAGCTCAAACGTAAGTTCGAGCCTTATATCATGTGACTGGATATGAGGCTCGAACTTAATCGTAAACTTGATATGGCTATAAAAGTTGAGAGGCTCAAATTTAAGTTCGAGGCTTATATCCTCTGACTCAATAATTAACAGTTGATATTGATTAAAACGCTCAAGCTTAATTTCGAGCCTAATATTATGTGACACATTAGACTCAAAATTTAGAGGCTCGAACTTAAGTTTGAGCCCTATATATATGACATAACAGTCTCAAACTTGATGCCATTTAGAGGATTGATCCTGAGAGGTTTGAACTTAAGTTCGATCCTCTATATCATGTGATAATCCCAAACGTTATGCTCATAAGGCTTGAACCTGATAAGCTCAAACCTGACAAGCTTGAACTTGAGAGGCTTGAACTTAAATTCAAGCCTTATATCATGTGGCCCTAAAATCCCAAAATTTGATATAGGTGGAAAAGGTGAGAGGCTTGAACTTAAGTTTGAGTCTCACATCATGTGTCTCAATAGACTGATAGTTGATATGATTCAAAGGATCGAATTGAAGTTCGAGAATTAAGGGACAAAATAGATTCAAAGCTTAGAAGCTCCAACTTAAGTTCTAGCCTCATATCATGTGACACAACAGACTCAAACTTGATATGAATAAACAATCCCAAACTTGATTTGATTATAAGGGTTGATAAGAGTGGTGCAGAAATCATGGATTCATCAAGTAATGTTGTAGGTAAAGGCATACGACAGGATAACTTGTAGGAGTTAAGTGCCTTAACTGCTACAGAAGATAAAGATGTAAGCAGGTTATGGCACCAATGATTTGGGCATCTCGGATTTGTAGTTTTGAAGGAGATGCAAAGAACATCGATGGTTGCTCATTTGCTTGCATTTTCAGAGTTGCAGGAACCTTATGAAGCTTGTATGATGGGCAAGCAACAACAAAAGGCATTTCCAAGAGAGACCAACAATCGATCTCAAGCTCCTCTAGAGTTGGTACCTACTGATCTCTGTGGTAAAATGTCTACACCTGCTTTAGGAGGATCTTTCTACTTCTTGTTGTTAGTCGACAATTATCGTAGAAAGATGTGGGTTTATTTCATTTGAGAGAAGGCTGATGCTTTCGAAAAATTTAAAACGTGGCATTAGTATGTGGAAAATGAATCAAGAAGGAAACTGAAGAAATTTAGAACAGATAGAGGAGGTGAATTCTTGTCAACAGAATTCAATAATTACTATAAGGAGCATGGTGTGAAAAGGCAACTTATCACAGCTCATACACCTCAACAAAATGGCATTGTTGAGCGCGGTTCATTCTATGTTAAAGGCTCAAGACATGCCTGATTCATTCTGGGCATAAGCAGTCAATACAGTAGTCTACATCCTCAATCGAAGCTACACAAAAGCACTGAAGGGGATGACTCCTCAAGAAGCATATTCTAGTAAAAAGCCTTCAGTTTTGCATTTTAGAATTTTTGGTTGTTTCTGTTATGCACATATTCCTAGTTCAACAAGATCAAAGTTGGATTCAAAAAGAAAAAAGTGTGTCTTCCTAGGATATAGTGAAGAGTCTAAAGCATACAGGTTGTGGGATCCTCAGGCAAAGAAGATTTTTGTCAGCCGAGATGTGGTGTTTGATGAACACACTTAGTAGAAGATAAAGGTAAATCTACTATCTCATCAAAGAGAGAAATATCTCACCTTGTGCCTATCAAAAGACAGGTTAAAGTTGAGGAGGAGGAAACATCTGATGAAGAAATTTCCTCAATAAAAAGCCAACCAGTTGTAGCTGCACAGCATAAGCCACTACCAAAGTGGGCACAATAGATCTTTGATGATCACAATCCAGATGTAGATGTACCAGAGTCATCCTCAGATGGATTACAAAGATCAAAGAGAATAGAGGAGCAAAGAAGAGCCTCAAAACACATTGTTAACATGGCTCTAATGGCAGATATCATGGGCTTGATAAAGGAACCTAGCACCATTGAAGAAGCCCTTGATGATCTGGGTTGGAGAGCAGCAATGCAGCATGAGTATGATGGTATACTCAGAAATGATACATGGGATCTGGTCGACTTGCCCCCAAAGAAGAAGATAATAGGTACTAAATGGATTCGGAAAGCTAAGTATAAAGTAGATGGAACATTAGAAAAGTATAAGGAAAGATTAATTACACAGGGTTTTTCACAGATCAAAGGATTTGATGTTCAAGAAACTTTTGCACCAATAGCACGCATGACAACTATTCGGATAGTACTTATAGTAGCTGCACAAAAGGCCTGGCCTATTTTCCAGATGGATGTCAAATCTGCATTTTTTAATGGTCACCTCAAGGCGGAGGTATATGTAACTCAATCACCAGGTTTTGAGGTGCCCAATTCAGGAAACAAAGTTTGCAAGTTGAAGAAAGCTTTGTATGGAATTAAGCGAGCTCCACGGGCTTGGTACAAACATTTTGAGGTGCCCAATTCAGAAAATAAAGTTTGTAGGTTGAAGAAAGATCTGTATAGACTTAAGCAATGATTTGATCATTAAAGGAGAGCATCAGGAACTCATCAAACAAACTCCGATCAGCTTGGGAACTGAGTTTGAAATGACAGACTTAGGTCTACTCCATTTTTATCTGAGAATTGAAGTATGGCAAAGGAAGGATGGAATTTTTATCTCACAAAAAAAATATGCCAAACAAAATCTCAAGGCATTTGGAATGATGGACTGCAAGCCAACTAGCATACCTATGGAGGTAAATCATAAGCTATCTATGGATGATAACATGCCTGATGTAGATGCCAAGAAGTATAGGAAGCTCGTTGGAAGTCTTATTTTTCTGTGCAAGACTAGACCAAACATTTGCTATGATGTTGGAGTATTAATTAGGCTTTCCAACAAGCCTAAGGAGATTCACTAGAATGCTAACATGCGAATTCTAAGGTACATTGCACAAACCTTGGATTTTGGTATTTTTTATATCATAGGTGATACACTCCAAACATATTGTGATTCAAATTGGGTTGTGTTGATGTATGAAACACCACAAGAAATGAATTAATGTGACACTAGAACACCTCTATGGTCACCATTAACTCATTGCCACTCCAAACTTTGAGAAATGATAGCTTAAAGTGAGAACTTTGCTTCTACAGAAATTCCTAGTCACCGAAATGACATACCTTCAGTATTTTGCTAATTTCTCCTAGCTCAAGTATTATTTCTCCATGAAACTTTATAGGCTGAAACTAGAAGAGTAGAGCTTTCCAACAAGCTATCATATGCATCAAACGGATCTCTAGAACTCAAGTTATGTCCCTCACAAGATGACCCTGTATGACCTTCCAAAACTGGAAATTTTACGTGTTTTAGTAAGAGCGCCTGTTTAAAATTAGAATTCGATGCCTAGCATCGAGTTGCAACGAGAATTCGATGCCGGGCATCGACTTGGGATGTTTTTGGCCACTTTTCAGCAGGGATTAGATGCCGGGCATCGACTTCCTGCATAAAGTCTTGATCTTTTGGACACCAAAACTATAGGTGATTTCATGCACACTTAGAATATGACTTATCAACTGGAATTCGATGTCAGGCATCGAGTTGCTCCCATAAAACTCAACCTTTCAACATACATTCGATGCCACACATCGACTTGCTTAGAAAACTTCAATCTTTCAAATCATTGCACAGAAGACAAACACTGGTGATGGAGGAAGAAGACTTATACACAGAACTTTAACTAGTTCTTGTCATAACTATGAAAAACTCAGAAGCTTACAAGTGCTTTCTCGCTCAGAGAAGCCCGACTATACTCATTTATACAAAAATGAGTTCTTCTCACTTTCTCATTGTCTTCCTCATCGCGTCAGTTGATAAAAACTAACTTATATAGATTTTCTTATTCTCGTGATTTTAAAAAACTTCTAGAACTAAAGTGAACTAACTTTACAAATATGATACACTTGTGAATTTGTCCCTTCACATAGGCATGGGGTTTTCTTCCTAAGATTTGACCTTCAAATATATGTCCAGATAGTGATTGTTTCTCCAACAGCTCCCCCTCAATCACTAATTGACATTCCCTGTTTCTTCATATCATCTTCTTTTCTTTTACTCCTGCCATGCTTTTGAATATGCTGGTCTTCACACCATCCAAGCTCTTTGTCATTATGTCTGCTAACTGATCTTTAGTAGAAATGTACTCCACTTCAATCTCCTTCTCCATTACCTTTTCTCTGAGAAAATGATACTGTATCTCTATGTGCTTTGTCCTTGCATGAAATACTGGATTTGCTGCAAGATAAAGTGAACTCATATTATCTCCATGTATTGTAGGTGTACCTTGATCAATGCCTAAGCTCTTGAACAATGTCTGCATCCATATGACTTCCTTAGCTGCTTCCACAAGTCCTTTGTACTCTGCTTCAGTTGATGATAATGCTACTGTATGTTGTTTCTTTGAACACCAACTTACAAGCTTATCACCAATATATATCATGTAACCATGAGTTGATCTTCTGTCATCTTGATTACCTGCCCAATCTGAATCACTATAGGCTCTCAACTTCAAATCTGATGTAAAAGGATAATATAATCCTTCCTTTATAGTTCCTTTGATATATCTGAGAACTCTTTGACCTGCAATCCAATGTGGGTCCTTTGGACAATGCATGAATTGTGACAAAACTCCCACTCCATAACTAAGATCAGGTCTTGTTAGTGTAGCATAAATCAAACTACCCACAAGAGATTGATACTTCCTCATATCTTTGTAGTCTGCACCATCATATTTACTAAGCTTGTGATTAACTTCAAGTGGAGTTGAAGCTTCTCTGCAATTTTCCATATCAAACTTCTTCAACAAGTTCAGAAGATACCTTTCTTGTGACACATATATGCCATGATCTGTATAAGTGACTTCCATTCCAAGAAAGTATGATAACTTTCCTAGGTCACTGATCTTGAATTCTTTTTCAAGCAATCTCTTTACCTCCTTGATTCCTTCATCTGAAGTACCTGTGATTATAATGTCATCTACATAAATACAAATGTAGATTGTACCTTCCTCTGTTCTTCTGATAAGTAGACTTGGGTCTGCTTTTGAACTTTGATATCCAAGATCATTGAGATACTTCACCAGTCTATAGTTCCAAGCTCTTGGAGCTTGCTTCAATCCATACAATGCTCTTCTCAACCTGCAAACAAAATTTGGATACCTGGAATCTATAAACCCTTGAGGTTGTTCCATGTATACCTCATCTGATATGTATCCATTCAAGAATGCATTCTTTATATCCAATTGACTTAGAGTCCATCCTTTTGAAGCTGCAATAGCAATGATTGTCCTTATAGTTGACATCTTAGCTACGGGACTAAATGTCTCATCATAATCTATGCCATAGGTCTGGGCATAGCCTTTCACCACCAATCTAGCTTTGTATCTGGCTATACTTCCATCTGCAAGCTTCTTCACTTTATAAACCCATTTATTTCCAATTACTTTCTTACCATTTGGTTTAGGAACAAGTTCCCATGTCTTGTTCTCCTCCAGTGCATTGAACTCTTCCTTCATTGCTTCTTCCCATTGCTTCTTACCTTTAGCTTCATCATAGTTCTGAGGTTCTTCATCATCTTTGACCATATATGCATAGTTCTTCTGAGTTATGTAAGAAGTATCATAAGAATACCTTTCTGGTTGCCTTCTAGTCCTGCTTGACCTTCTTGGTTCACATTCTTCATAAGTTTCTGGATACACCTCTTCATCAAATATAGGAGCTTCTTCATTCCTTCTTGTTAATCCACTTCTGGATGTACTTGCTTGCATATAGTCTTCATCTCTATTCACCTGCACAATTGATTTTCCTTTCTCACATCTTCTTACCTCTTCTTCAAATTCCTCAGCTGTATTACTTTGATCTGCATACCAACTTTTCTGTTCATCAAATGTAACATCTCTAGAAACAATAAATTGTTTGGTTAGAGGATTCCACAATCTGTAACCCATCTGCTTTTCATCATAACCAATGAACACATATTTTTCTGCCTTTGGTTCAAGTTTATGCCTAAGCTGTGATGGCACATAAGCATATGCAATTGATCCAAACGCTCTACAATGATCTAGTGTTGGTTTCTTACCCCACCAAGCTTCATATGGAGTCATTCCATTCAGAGCTGCACATGGTAATCTATTCACAAGATATGTAGCTGTATTTACAGCCTCAGCCCAAAGATAATTTGGACAGTTCTTCTCCTTTAGCATAGCTCTAGCAAACTCAACCAAAGTCCTGTTCCTTCTTTCTGCTACACCATTTTGTTGTGGTGTATACCTGCAAGTTATTTCTCTCTTAATACCTGCATTCCAAAGATAATCATTGAACTCTTGGGAGAAATATTCTCCCCCTCCATCAGACCTCAGTCTTTTAAGCTTTTGACCTGTTACTCTCTCTGCATATGCATGAAAATGCTTGAAAGCTCCAAACACTTCTGATCTTTCCTTCAAAACATATAATGTTATCCATCTTGTAGCATCATCAATAAAAAGAACATAGTACCTTGAGCCACTCATAGATCCTTCTTTTGTTGGTCCCCATACATCTGTATGAATGAGCTCTAGTAGTTCATCATGTTTGAATCCTTTCTTTTGAAATGGTAACCTGTGTGCTTTACCCATTTGACATGCTTCACATTTATAAACCATATGTTGACTTTGCACATTTGGTAATCCTAGTACAGACTGATTAGCAACCATAGCTTTAATTCCTCTTTCATTGAAATGACCTAATCTCTTATGCCAGAGATCAAGTTCTGTAATCACTGCTTCACCATGTGTGAGAAAAGCTTGACCAATGTTTCCTTGCACTCTTAAAGTAAAGAGTCTACCTTCTTTCTTACCAGAGACAATCTGATTATATCCATTCTCTGGATCTTCCACAAATACTCCTTCATTTGTAAACCTGACTTGAAAACCTTTTTCAACTATCTGTCCCACACTAATCAAGTTTTTAGGTATTGTAGGAACATACAAAACATTGGTTAGCAAATCTGCTCCACTCTTGCATTTCACTTTTCCAATTGAATGTACACTATGTCTGGTATTATCACCTGTTTGAACTGTGTGACTCGAAATACCTTTTTCCAATTATGACATCAATTCTATGTTTCCTGACAAATGATTAGAACATCCAGAGTCAATGTAAAATACCTTTAGATCTTCTTTGTCTGATGTGTTGATTGAATTCATCATCAATGATGTATGACTTTCATTCTGTGTGTCATTTGCATAGTTGTAGTAGGTGGTGTTGTAGGATTGATTCTGTCCCCAACTTCTTCCTCCACCTCTACCATAGCCTCCTCTTTGACTTTGTCTACCTCTTTGAAAATTACTTTGATATCTTCCACCTCGGCCTCTGCTATTGTTATTTTGATTCTGGTTTGATCCTTGTTGGTTGTGCCAACAGTCATGAGCCAAATGATTACTCAATCCACAGATCCAGCAAGCCTTCTTGTTGTTATTTTGATTACCTCTTCCTCTTCCAAGTCCTCTTGCTCTTCCTCTACCAGTGCCTTTACCTCTTGTATAATAAGCTTGAGAACTAGACTCCTCTTCATCCTTTGCTTTACCTTTATCTCCTTTCTTCTTGTTCTTCACGTACATTGCAGAACTTTGTCCTTTATCTCCATCTCCCTTCAAGTCTTGCTCATATGTGAGCATCAAACCAAGCAACTGGTTCAAATCTGGAACATAATGATTTAACGAAAGTTCTGTTGATAAGACAAAAGGTTTCCACCTTTCATCCCCTCTCAAACCTGCAAGTAGCTGAGCAATCAATCTGTGATCTTCAACATCTTCATCTATGGATCCAAGACTATCTGCAAGATCCTTCATCTTAGTGACATAATCACTAATGGTTTGACTTGGCTTCTTCTTGAATGTTGTAAACTCTGACCATAGACTTGCTTTCCGTGCTTTAGTAGTGCTTTGGAAATGATACTCCAATGCATTCCATATATCTTCAGATGATTCCAATCCTCTGATGTGTGGTAGCAAATGATCAGAGATTGTATTGTAGATGTATGCTTTTGCACTTGCATCCTTCTTCTGCCAATGTTTTAAAGCATCTAGTTCTTCTTTCTTTGGTCGGCTTTCATCTTTGAATACTGGCTTCTCTTCTTCACCTGTAACATATATCATGAGATCCTTACTCATAAGTAAGGCTTCCATTCTCATTACCCATGCGGGGTAATTATCTCTGTCCAGTTTGTCAATGGAAATATGATCTGCCATAGTTCTTTCCTTCTGCTGCAACCTGTGAGCTTAAAGGATAAAGGATAATACCTTTTGAAGTTCTTTGTGTATGAGGATACTTTTGAAGTAACCTTTTGATGCCTTGTGTCTTCAAATGCTTCACCCTTCAAACTTTAATGGAAAACTTTACAAAACTTCTCGTACCTTTGTCGTCTTCTGCTCTCGAGAATCTTTCTGCTCTGATACCACTTGTTGATGTATGAAACACCACAAGAAATGAATTAATGTGACACTAGAACACCTCTATGGTCACCATTAACTCATTGCCACTCCAAACTTTGAGAAATGATAGCTTAAAGTGAGAACTTTGCTTCTACAGAAATTCCTAGTCACCGAAATGACATACCTTCAGTATTTTGCTAATCTCTCCTAGCTCAAGTATTATTTCTCCATGAAACTTTATAGGCTGAAACTAGAAGAGTAGAGCTTTCCAACAAGCTATCATATGCATCAAACCGATCTCTAGAACTCAAGTTATGGCCCTCACAAGATGACCCTGTATGACCTTCCAAAACTGGAAATTTTACCTGTTTTAGTAAGAGCGCCTGTTTAAAATTAGAATTCGATGCATAGCATCGACTTGCAACGAGAATTTGATGCCGGGCATCGACTTGGGATGTTTTTGGCCACTTTTCAGCAGGGATTAGATGCCGGGCATCGACTTCCTGCATAAAGTCTTGATCTTTTGGACACCAAAACTATAGGTGATTTCATGCACACTTAGAATATGACTTATCAACTGGAATTCGATGTCAGGCATCGAGTTGCTCCCATAAAACTC
>MU263408.1:27500-30000 GCA_020310875.1 Ceratopteris richardii
ACATTCCTATTCCAAGCATGGTTTTATGCACTCAGAGAAGCTTGAGTTGGTACACACAGATGTGTGGGGACCATCAAAAGATTTCAGTATAAATGGATCAAGGTATTATGTGATTTATGTTGATGATGCTACTAGGTGGATCACTATCTATGTGATCAAAGATAAGTCAGAAGTGTTTAATACATTTAAACACTATCATGCATATGCAGAAAGAATTACAGGACATAAGTTGAAGAGACTAAGGTCAGATGGAGGGGGAGAGTATTTCTCAAATGAATTCAGTGATTACTTATGGAATGCAGGTATAAAAAGGGAAATTACTTGCAGGTACTCTCCTCAACAAAATGGTGTTGCAGAAAGGAGAAATAGAACTCTTGTTGAGTTTGCAAGGTCCATGATGAAGGAGAAAAATTGCCCTAATTATTTGTGGGCTGAGGCTGTAAATACAGCCACTTACTTGGTCAATAGGTTACCATGTAAAGCCTTGCAGGGTATGACACCATATGAGGCTTGGTGGGGTAAGAGACCTACCTTGGATCATTGCAGAGTTTTTGGGTGTGTGGCATATGCATATGTGCCATCACAATTAAGACACAAATTGGAACCCAAAGCTGAAAAGTATGTTTTCATTGGCTATGATGACAAGCAGATGGGCTATAGGTTGTGGAGTCCATCAACAAAACAATTTATGGTTTCTAAAGATGTTACATTTGATGAACAAAGCACTTGGTATGCAGGTACAATCAAAATCAATACAGATGATGAAGAAGAGGTGAGTCAAAGAAAAGGTAAATCAAAAGTTCAAATATTTGATGAGCAAGAGAATAATGAAGTGCAGGTTGAGGTGGAAGAGACACCAAGATTTGATCCTGAATGTGAAGAGCCAGAAACCTCAAGGAGTGGAGAACTCAGAAGGTCAACAAGAAATAGGTGGCAACCTACAAGGTATAGTTATGATACTTCATTTCTAGCCACAAAAGATTATGCTTATATGGTGAATACAGATGAAGACCCTTCTACATATGAAGAGGCAAAAGGTAAGGAAAAATGGGAAAGTGCTATGCAGGAAGAATATGATGCACTATTGGAGAATCAAACTTGGGATTTGGTTCCTAAACCAAATAGTCAGAAGATTATTGGATGCAAGTGGGTCTACAAGACAAAAAGGTTTGCAGATGGAAGTGTGTCTAGATATAAGGCTAGACTTGTTGTCAAAGGCTTTGCTCAGACATATGGTATTGATTATGATGAGACATATAGTCCTGTGGCAAAAATGACAACCATAAGGACACTTATTGCTATTGCTGCATGTAAAGGTTGGAAGCTATGTCAACTTGATGTGAAGAATGCTTTTTTGAATGGTTACATTTCAGATGATGTATTCATGGAGCAACCTCAAGGGTTCAAAGATAAAAGGTATCCAGATCATGTGTGCAAGCTTAAGAGAGCTTTGTATGGCTTGAAGCAGGCCCCAAGGGCATGGAACTATAGACTTGTGAAGTTCCTTAAAGAACTTGGTTTTCAGGTGTCTAAAGCAGATAGTAGCTTGCTTGTCAAGGCAAGTGAAAATGGTTTCATATACATGTGCATATATGTTGATGATATAATTCTTACAGGTACAGATGAAGAAGGAATACAAAGGCTCAAGAGGCAAATGGAAAAGGAGTTCAAGATAAGTGACTTGGGAGACTTGTCATACTTCTTGGGCATGGAGATTACATATACTCAACATGGAGTATTTGTGACCCAAGAAAGGTATTTGAAGAACTTGTTAATCAAGTTTAAAATGGATGATTGCAGGGTAGCACCTACACCAATGGAGGTGAATCACAAATTGAGTAAGTATGGAGGTGAAGAATTCAAAGACATGAGACAATATCAGAGTTTGGTTGGTAGCCTTATCTATGCTACTCTAACTAGACCTGATTTATCATATGCAGTAGGGGTTTTGTCTCAATTTATGCATTGCCCAAGGAAAGAACATTGGATTGCAGGACAAAGGGTGTTGAGGTACATTAAGGGTACACTCAATGAAGGTTTGTATTATGGGTTTACCTCAGATACAAATATCAAAATTTATAGTGATGCAGATTGGGCAGGTAATCCAGATGATAGAAGATCTACATTTGGGTACATGTGTTATGTGGGAGATAAACTTATCTCATGGTGTTCCAAGAAGCAACATACAGTTGCTTTATCTTCTACAGAAGCAGAGTATAAAGGCATGGTTGAAGCTGCAAAAGAAGTAATTTGGGTCAAGACATTGATGAAGAGTCTTGATATTATGCATGGGGTACCAATCATACATGGAGATAACATGAGTTCATTGTATTTAGCTGCTAATCCTGTTTTTCATGCCAGGACCAAACACATTGAGATTCAGTATCACTTTCTAAGAGAGAAAGTGATGGATAAGGAGATTGAAGTCATACATACTTCAACAAAGGATCAGATAGCTGATATGCTTACAAAGAGCTTGGATGGACCAAAGTTACAAAGG
>MU263408.1:42500-43614 GCA_020310875.1 Ceratopteris richardii
TATTGGAGTACTATGATCAATCTCAAAACTTTTCATCAAGGTCTTCAACCATATCACTTCTTTTGCAGCTTCTACCATTCCCTTATACTCAGCTTCTGTGGATGATAAAGCAACTGTATGTTGCTTCTTTGAACACCAAGACACTAACTTGTCTCCAACATAACATAGATATCCATGAGTAGACCTTGTATCATCTGAGTCACCTGCCCAATCTGCATCACTAAACACTTTGATTCTTGTATCAGAAGTGAAACCATAATACAAACCTTCACTTAAGGTTCCTTTGATATATCTGAGTACCCTTTGGGCTGCAATCCAATGAGTCTTCTTTGGACAATGCATGAATTGTGACAACACACCTACTGCATATGATAAATCTGGCCTTGTCAAGGTAGCATAGATTAGACTACCTACCAAACTCTGATATTTCTTCATGTCATTGAATTCTTCACCTCCATACCTGCTTAATTTATGATTTACCTCCAATGGTGTGGTTGAGGTCTTGCAATCCTCCATGTTAAACTTGACTAGAAGATTCTTCAAGTATCTCTCTTGTGAAACATATACTCCATGTTGAGTATACACAATCTGCATTCCTAGAAAATAAGATAAGTTTCCCAAGTCACTTATCTTAAACTCCTTCTCTATTTGCTTCTTGAGTTCATTGATTCCTTGAGCATCTGTTCCTGTAACAATAATATCATCAACATAAATGCACATGTAAATGTATCCATTTTCACTTGCCTTCACTAGCAAGCTACTATCTGCCTTTGATGCTTGAAATCCACATTCATTCAAGAACTTAACCAATCTGTAATTCCAAGCTCTTGGGGCTTGCTTCAATCCATATAAAGCTCTCTTGAGCTTACACACATAATCTGATCCAATTGATTCCATGAAGCCTTCTGGTTGTTCCATATATACTTCATCTGCAATGTATCCATTTAGAAATGCATTTTTCACATCCAATTGTGATAATTTCCATCCCTTACAAGCAGCAATAGCAATCAATGTCCTAATTGTAGACATCTTAGCAACATGACTAAAGGTTTCATCATAATCTACCCCATAAGTTTGGGCATAACCTTTGACCACAAGTCTAGCCTTGTATCTA
>MU263409.1:2500-5000 GCA_020310875.1 Ceratopteris richardii
GTGGGAAAGTTTCACCACTGCAATGGACCTCTATATGGACATGCATACCCCTGATCTCACAACACTCATGGGCCAACTATTTACACATGAAGCAAAGTTTACAAAGGCTGGAGATCAATCAAAAGGTAATAACCCCTCTGCTCTCTATACTGATAAGAAGGTTAAAGATAAAGGCAAGAAGAAACAGGATGAAGAAGGCTCTACCTCTCAAGCTAATTATGCAGGGAGAGGTAGGTCATCTAGAGGAAGAGGCAGAGGAGGTAAGTCAGGTAGGGGGAGACCCTACAACTCATCACCTTGCAACATTTGTGGATTGTCCAATCATACCACAGATGAATGCTACAAGAACTACAAAAATCAGAGAGGAAGAGGCTACTCAATAGGTGGATACTCTCAAGGGAGAGGCAGATTCAACCAACATCAAAGCTACAATGGATACAACAACCAATACAACAATAACTACAACAACAACCACAATGGAAACTACCAAGGTGGATTCAGAAATAGAAGAGACTACAACAACTACACAGAGGAGCAAGATGACTCCCTATTGATCATGAATATGACCTCCAAGATAGGTACAAATGATGATAATTTATTTTACATTGACTCAGGATGTTCTAACCATGTAGCTGGCAATGTGGCACTACTTTCTGATTTAGAAGAGCCCAAGGGCAAACATCAGGTACAAACAGGTGATGACACTAAACACTCTGTTGTCAAAATTGGAAATGTGAAGACATGTGATGGTAATCAGAACCTATTAAGCAGGGTACTCTATGTACCAACAATAACTAAGAATTTAATGAGTGTTGGTCAGATTGTGGAGAAAGGTTTGCAGGTCAGATTCACACAACATGGAGCATATGTGGAGGATCCAAAACATGGATTCAGAAGGATAGCCAAAGGGGAGAAATCAGGTAGATTGTTTACATTTGAGCTAGAAGACACCAAAAATATTGCTTTGTATAATTATAAGGATCAGACACTTTCAGAGTTAGAGATTTGGCACAAGAGATTAGGGCACATAGGTGAAAGGACTCTAAAGCAAATGTGCAGGGATCAATGTGTGCTTGGGATACCTAATGTATCCAAGCAACACATGATTTACAAATGTGGATCATGTCAATTTGGTAAGTCTCACAGATTACCCTACTCAAGGAAAGGTTTCATGCATGAAGACTACCTAGATTTGGTACACACAGATGTTTGGGGACCCAGCAAGGACCCTTCCATTTCTGGTTCAAGGTATTATGTGTCCTTCATTGATGACTATAGCAGGTGGACCATTTTATACTTTATGAAGCACAAAGATGAAGTGTTTAATTGTTTCAAGAGGTATCTTGCACTTGTTGAAAATCAAACAGGTAGAAGCTTGAAGAGGCTAAGGTCAGATGGTGGAGGAGAGTACTTCTCCAATGAGTTTGAAGATTTCTTGCAAGAAAGAGGCATCAAAAGGGAGATCACTACAAGGTACTCACCTGAACAAAATGGGGTAGCAGAAAGAAGGAATAGACTTATAGTAGAAACAGCTAGGTCTATGCTTAATGAGAAAAAGTTGCCAAATTACCTATGGGCAGAGAGTGTATCCACTGCCACTTATCTCATCAATAGGTTGCCATCCAAATCACTTGATGGCATGACACCATATGAAGCATGGCATGGTAAGAGACCCTCTCTGGATCATTGCAAAATCTTTGGTTGTGTAGCATATGTGCATATTCCCTCACAGGTAAGGGGAAAGCTAGACCCCAAGGCTGAAAAATGTATCTTCATTGGTTATGATTTGAACCAAAAGGGATACAGATTTTACAACCCCACAAACAAAGGGTTCAAGGTAAGCAGAGATGTCATATTTGATGAAAATGACTCTTGGTATGAGAATGAATGCAGGAAAGTGAGTCTACCCTATGACATGGAAGAAGATTTTCCAAAGCTTACCAAGGAAGAGCCAACTCAGCAAGAAGATTCAAGCTCAGATGATGATACAATAAACCTTGAAGAGTTCAAGGCTTGGAAGTCCAAAGGAAAGATGAAGATGAAGCAATTAGAGGATAAGCCAGAAACTTCTACTCAAGCAATGAGGAGATCTCAAAGAGAAAAGAAGAAGCCTATCAGATTTGGGTATGACACATCACTTGTAACTAAACATTCTGTATATCTTGCAAAAGACTTGTTGAATGAAGAACCAGGTACCTATGAAGAAGCAATTACTAAACCAGAATGGAGAGAAGCCATGGATGAAGAGATAGAAGCTCTCAAGGAAAGTGATACTTGGGACTTGGTACCCAAGAAGGATTCTATGAAGGTAATAGGATCCAGATGGATCTACAAATTAAAGAAGAATTCAGATGGAACAATTAACAGGTATAAAGCTAGGTTGGTAGCCAAGGGTTTTGCACAAACCCAAGGCATTGATTATGAGGAGACATTTTCTCCTGTGGCCAAGATGCCAACTATCAGAGTTTTGGTGAGTGTAGCTGCATCCAAGAATTGGAAC
>MU263409.1:32500-43537 GCA_020310875.1 Ceratopteris richardii
TTGGCAATACTGTTTGCATTTTTATGTGAATGATTTTGTAGGTGCTTGATGTCCCTAATCCTCAATTCCATTCTTTGTTTATGAATTGAGCATCGAGAGAGTGTTAGAGGCCATTTCCCTAATGCCCCTCTCAACACATACACATGCATACATACATAAATATGCATACACACATATATATACACACAAACACATGCCTACACACATACACATGCATACACACATACACATGCATGCACACACACACACACACATATATATATATACATATATATATATATATATATATATATATATATATATATATATATATATATATATATATATATATATATATATATATATATATAATCCATTTTTTATATGTATAAATATTATTGATTGTAGTAGAAAGGGAAAGATGAAACTTACTCTCATAAAGAATCTTATGAGAGGAAAAGTTCCATCTGATTCCTTAGGGACTATCATGCATGAGTATGCAGACATGCCCGCTGAGGAATTAGGCTACACGATCTAGATGTTTACCTAGCAACTAGAGGAAGGCTCCTCTACCACACCATTTGCAGGAAGAGAGTTGTTTGCACATAGGTATGTTTTCTTATTATAATTTAATACTTTTAATGACATTATAACATAAATCTTCTTATTCATTTCTTATTTGATATTTTCAGGATCCCATCATAAGCTTTTATTCTCTTTCTTTCTTGTAATGCATATAAAAATCCTTGAATCTTTTGAGCTGAGGAGATGAATACCTTGATAAAGTTGCATATTCTGATACACGTAGTATGAGGTGAAAATGGAATATGAGTACAGTTTCAGAAGAATCCATGAGGATAATCTCAATCCTTGACACCATCAATGTTTTCCTATCCTTAAATTCACCATAATATCATACTTTGTTGTTGTAGTATGCCCTTGGGGAGCCAAGACCCACACCACCTTGCATGGAAGCAAGAAGGAAGGCCCAAGAAAGACTCTCCTTTCATCCACCCCATCCTCCATGTTCAAGCCATTGGCCATCAGCCCGCAGCTATGCCACATGCTTGAAAACATGGAGAGATGGGAGTCAAGGATCCTAGTCACATATGTAAAATACAAGATAAAAGCAACACTCTACTTACACACATAGGAATTGCTAGCATGCACACACACCTCACTCTCACACACTCCAGACTAGATACATATATGTACAAAGCCTTAAGAGAAAAGAGAGTTCTTCCATTGAAAGGATTTTACATGAGAGCACGACCAAAAGCTCTCCCATTTACAAGAAATGAGCCTATATTTATAGGCTAAGCACATTCTCCCATGTGCTCTAGTCAAAAAGGAGCACATGCTCATATCTCTCTAAATCTTTGTAGATATTCTCTAACAACCCACTCTCTTCATGACAAAAATATAGGCGTGGGAAAACTTCTACGTGGGTTTTATACATGTGTGTCAAAAGATACTTTATTTGAGAGGCTTCAAAACCATAGCCTAAGGGAAATATCAAAAAGGGGTTTAGGAGAATGTTCATAAGGACATCTCCTAAATACAAGATAAAAGGGAGTTTTATGAGGGCTAGAGGGTGTCATTGCATGAGGAAATTATGGACAACCCTTGTATCAACACCCTCCTCCTCCTAGACTTTGTCGTCCTCGACAAAGCTAAGAAATGAGAGGCATATAGTGCCAAACTGGGCCAAGTTTGGAGTCTTCAACACTTCAAATATGCAACAGTTCCAATCTGAATTTTGCAAGGCTGCAAATCTTTGGAATCAGCAAGTCGTCTGCCTTCAAATCTTCAATCCAGCAATGTTGCGCGACACAATCCCCTTGGGGGCAGTCAGCCCAACCTCCATCCAAATTTGTAAGTCTTCAAGTCTTTAAAGCTTGTAATGCTGAGCGACACAATCCCTTTCAGGCGTAGTCAGCCCAGCCTCCATCCAATGTGCCTTCTCTCAAAGCTCCAAAACCTGAAATTTAAACATACACAACAAGTAGACTAAATTGAAAAGAAGCAGCCACAAAATGTAATTCCATGTTTAGTTTCTGCATCAGGGAACATCTTTCACTTAGGACTTGCTCTTCTAATGAGAAGAGCTCTTAAAAACCTCATCTTTGAACTCCAAAAAATGATGCCATAATTTGTAATCTCCAAGTGAGTGTGACATATTGCATTGCATAGCATGTGATGAATATGTAGTTGCATGTTTAGTTCCTGCCATCATTCATACTATGCTCCTAGTCAATCAAGGTTGCAATTTAACATGAGTGTTATGTGCTCATAAAATGAATAAACAATAGTGCAACATTATGAGTCCTATCATTTTACAAGCTTTCCTGAGATTCAAACAACTTATCCAATACAATTCCTGCAAAGCATCAAATCATCCATAGGAGATAAGAAGGATCAATGCTGAAGTTCTAAGTGTGTTGGCATGTAATGAATTATGAAAAATTAAGCCTTAAATGAGGAATGTGGAACTAGAGAGTTACTTCCCTAACAAAAACAATCACTCATTCAATGACGTCACACTTAATTTAGGTATTTTTCAACCTCCTATGTGCACGTTCACCTGCAAATATCCTTTAAAGAAGACATGCTTGCATCATGAAGAACATTTTAAAGTATAAGCAATATGCACCCAACCCAGGAATTCTACTAAAAACAACCACATGCATTAATAAAGAGTAGAATCAAGAGAGATGCAGTAGCATGTAGCAAGAGATGTGTAGTCTTGGACCTCATTCCTATTAGTGGGTCAATGGATACAGAACATCATGCAATATTCATACCATTTTGACTCTTGTACCATACAAACATATAAGCAATTTATCCATTTCCAATTATTATGACAAGCATGCAATAGACTAGGAAGCACCATCTCTTTCTTTCAAACCTGTAACACTCATAGTCAAGAGGAATTGAGTACACAATGACAATTGAAGATAAGTTTCACATTAAAGATCATCAAAGAAATTCTCAGTAACCCCAAAAGTTGTTTAAACATCATAAGGGACTCCTTCCCCGAAAAGAATCAATATACTTCAGCCACCTGCAAGCTTTCCGTTCAAGCAAAAAGATCATATATATGATAAATGGTGAAAGGAGCCAGCAATCTTAAAATCCAACATGTGCATCACTCCTTGGTAGGGCGCCAAAAACCTGCAACTCCAAGATTTAGCAGAGAACGCAGATGGCACATGAAACCAAAAATCAGAAAGTTGTAGCAACATGAACCTTAGGACCACTATTCAAACCAAAAAGTGCACAACTTCTCATGACCTCAGAGAATGTAGTGTATGCCCCTTAAAGACACTCACGTAGCACTACAAGGGGGTGGTAATGAACAGATTTGAAAAACATAATACCACTCAAAGAGATCAAGCATGGGATGGGAGGGGACCAAAGGAGGTTACCCTCAAGCCCAAGGTGCCAAGGGTGGCCTTACAATATCACCTTGAACACTTTTGAGTGTCCCATAGCCTTACACCACAATGGGACACAGTTTGACATCCCAAGAGTGATGCGGATCTCCTAAGAGAGCAAGAAAAACTTGAATGTTCCTGACCATGAAGTGCATTGCCCCACCGCCTTATTTGGATGCTATCTGCAACTGTATATAGGTAGGTAGACCAATAAGTAGCTCTGAAGAGCCAGGCGCCATGTTCGTTCCTAAGAGCATCAACAACCATGCACAATGTTATGATAGCCCACTTGTTAGTTGCTTGGTGGAATCTTTCGTTGCAAGGAAATCACAGTTAAATCAAAACGTACCCCTAGTTCCCGATTGCACCTTTGTCACACTTAACTTACAAAGTGCATTTACTAGAGCATGAATTCCTACGCTAATCCCCCAATGGTGATAGTGTGGAAGCTTGCCTCTCTTATGATGGGATATCATAACATATTGATATAATATGACAATACCCAGTCTAAGGCTTAAAAAATCAGAACAAGATGTTCGATCGAAAGATTGGAAGGCCCTAGAAAAGATGGGTTGAAAAGAACATTTAATGATTGCACAACGGAGTTGAATCACTAAATAGTGAAATGCATATAGCGCTTGAAACTAGCTCACCATGCTCAAAAGCAAACAAACCATAAACAATATCCTGAGCCCCCAAAGTCATGACCCGTGTGTGTGTGAAGTAAGCATGATTCAAGCATTAGAAGTAGAACATACAGAAACAGTTTGGAGTAATCGACCATTTAGTAATGAAAAATATCATTAGAGTGTACACGCTAATGGAAAGCATAGTGTGACACATGCACACACCTCATGCGACATTATTTGGTGACCAAAGAACTGAGCACTAAGGTTGACTCGCGAAAGGATGATATTGCACAAAGAAGAAAGCATTATGATTGCGAATTGCCGAATGATTACCGCGCAAAGATCTCAAGCAACAGAGAAGAAGACATTGCTATGGGTCTCCGTAGGTGCTTAATACTTATTCATTTTAGTATGCATCCCCTATTCGCAGTATGTGTCACGACCAAGTTATGCAACACCATTGAAAGAAGCGGAAACATGACCAGGCATACAATAAACCACACAATAAACTTGGGTTCTTTGTCACAGTGTTTGGTGGATTTCTAGACACAACCCCAAAAAGGAACAGTCATAAGATTACGGCCCACTTAAACATTATTAAAACACCAACAGTTTTAACATTTGTGAGATATAAAACATATCATCCTGGGAGCAATAAGAAACCATAAGGAATACTTTTCGGAGCATAGCAAGTCAGGGTCATCTTTTGTCCGATGGTGGTGGAGGTGCACACACATTTTCTCACTCAGGAAGTTACACCCTCCAAACTACTAAGCTCAATTACTTTAAGGAAGCCTCAATCGAAAAACATATGTAATCATTGGCTTCATTTCTCCACCCTTAGTTTGACGACTTGGAACACCATCCCCCGTCCTAAGGTAATGAAAACAGTTGAATATTTGTCCACATGAGGAAATCTGTTATCAAATGAATTATAAGCTTCAAAAGCATCAACAGTTTTCTTATCTGTCTTAAACATGAAAAGAAGTGTGGGTATATCCTATTTTTGCATGCAATCTATCCCACTGAATCACTTCGTGGGGCTTGCATCGGTAAACATTCATTTATAGAACTATGAGGCTCATGGTTAAGGTCCAAGCCTCTCCAATTACCCGAGTAGTGAGATCATAGAACGGAATCTTCCCTTTGAAAACATCATCCGAGCTTCGCCATGCAAGCCTAATTCTCAGGCAAGGGCACATGTGCTTGGAGAAATATGTTTCCGTATTCCACGCATGAATCCTCTTAACTTTCATTACAACAAATTTGAAATTATTCATCATCAAAGAGTTCGACATAGATAGACTGCACAGGCATTTTGAAGACATCATGAAGACATAACGTCATTCCTAGGCGTATATTATGATCACAAAAATATCATTGAGGACAACTTCCAGCAAGCAAAGAAGATAATGACACACATGTAAAAACTATAGAAAATATGTGCTTCGGGTCTGTATGAGACATAGCTTGCCGTCCACATGTCATATCGAGGTACTTAACCCTACTGTCTATCATTACTGCTGATGATCAGGGAGATGCGTGGCCTCCATCAAAAAGAGTCATGTTGGGCATCTCAATGCACGAAGAGGGTAAGGAATAGGGCTCCGTCGATGCAGAAGTCGCGCAAGATGTAGCCATGCTGAGGAATAGACTCATTCTTCAATGGAGACAACTGTGTGAGGAACTGCATAACCATGCCAATACTAGCACAGAACGAAGGGACTATGCCACCAGCACAAACCGGCAAAGATGGATGAGTAGGAGAGAAGGCCAAGCTAGTCCCGAGCTCAACAACTTCGGCAACAAGAAAATGAGAGTCCATGCACAGTGATCGGCAACCAAAAGGGAGCAAATGCTCAACCACGAGCTCGGAAGGTCTGTGGGGGAGCAAACACTCAACCCCGCTACACAGAGGCATGGAGAAGGCGCTGGAAAGGCCTAAGGGGGAGCAAACGTTCAACCCGAACATGGCTGCAGAGAAGCATGGAGAAGGCGCTAGAAAGGCCTGAGGAGGAGCAATCGCTCAACCCAAACATGGTTGCAGAGAAGCATGGAGAAGGCGCTGGAAAGGCCTGAGGGGGAGCAAACGATCAACCCAAACATGGCTGCAGAGAAGCACAGAGAAGGAGCTGGATGTACGAATGATGTCGCAGCCTGCGAGTGGAGAGAGGAAGGAAGTTGCCTCTCCCCACAAATGACTAGAGGAAGGGGAAGTGGGTATATGCGTGTCTAGCTATTAAGTCACAACGACTTCAAGAGATGGTGGGTAGGTAGACATAAACCAAAAAAATGATTTCCGCATGCGTTAGCCATACGGCTATCAGCGCCCACATCAAGGGTGATTTAAAATGAAGATATTCCCACCCCCAATATTTTTAATGCACACAAACTTAAAGAAAGCATCCAACGTTATTTCAAATGGGAAAATGAGTTCATTTCGTGGGATTTTTGCATACCAACTTCCAAAAATCAAATTTTTATTTGTTCATTTTTTTGTTTGTGGAAGTTTCTTGAATTATCCAAGGAAGAGAGAGAAGAGACAAAGAGAGCAAGTACCCCATCCCTCCATTCAAGGCCATCACTGAGAAGAGATGACAGAGTGATAGTGATGCCAAAGTGAAAGTGTGGGAGTGTGTATATGAGAGAGAGAGGAAAGGGGGGGTAAGGGGTGTTTTCGTGCATCAAACAAACATGAACTAAAACTAACCTACAAAAACAAGAAAATGGGGAACTAATGACCCAATGGAAGGGTGAAAGTGCCATTGCCAGCACACATATCCTAAGTGAATAAGTAGAAAAATTGCAAATCAATATCTTACCACATGCTCTTGAGCACTCCAAATGATGAAAGGCCGTTCTCCCCGGCAACAGCGCCAAATTTGTTGTTGTAGTATGCCCTTGGGAGCCAAGACCCACACCACCTTGCATGGAAGCAAGAAGGAAGGCCCAAGAAAGTCTCTCCTTTCATCCACCCCATCCTCCATCATGTTCAAGCCATTGGCCATCAGCCAGCAGCTATGCCACATGCTTGAAAACATGGAGAGATGGGAGTCAAGGATCCTAGTCACATATGTAAAATACAAGATAAAGCAACACTCTACTTACACACATAGGAATTGCTAGCATGCACACACACCTCACTCTCACACACTCCCAGACTAGATACATATATGTACAAAGCCTTAAGAGAAAAGAGAGTTCTTCCATTGAAAGGATTTTACATGAGAGCACGACCAAAAGCTCTCCCATTTACAAGAAATGAGCTATATTTATAGGCTAAGCACATTCTCCCATGTGCTCTTTTTGATAGTCAAAAAGGAGCACATGCTCATATCTCTCTAATCTTTGTAGATATTCTCTAACAACCCACTCTCTTCAAGACAAAATATAGGCGTGGGAAAACTTCTACGTGGGTTTTATACATGTGTGTCAAAAAGATACTTTATTTGAGAGGCTTCAAAACCATAGCCTAAGGGAAATATCAAAAAGGGGTTTAGGAGAGTGTTCATATGGACATCTCCTAGATACAAGATAAAAGGGATTTTTATGAGGGCTAGAGGGTGCCATTGCATGAGGAAATTATGGACAACCCCTTGTATCAACATACTTGTACTCACATCTTTGATATTCATATCCATACACTTAAACACTCAAATTAGAATCCTAATTCAAGAGTAACTTATGAGTTGTCGATAAGTTCTCTCTCTCTATGTATGTATATATATATATATATATATATATATATATATATATATATATATATATATATATATATATATATATATATATATATATATATATACATATATATATATATATATAATATATATATATCTATATATATATATAATATATATATCTATATATATATAATATATGTGTGTGTGTGTGTGTGTGTATGTATGTATGTATGTTGTATGTATGTATGTATGTATATAGGTATGTATGTATGTATGTATGTATGTATGTATTTGAATTGTTCATACAAAGTATAATGGATTAGTGATAGAGGATGTTGCTCAAGCTAGGTCAAAATCAGGAGTTTTCCTAATGGAAAGATAGAAGTCTCCCAAGAATCTTATCTAGGAGCACCCAAAGGTGCTGACTTGGCAAAATAGTGCACAGATGGTGCACATGTGACCAAGGAGTTGTCACACAATGGATGGATAGGTTGAGTGGAATGTGTAGGCTCATAATTGTCTTTTCAATGAATTTAATTATAGGTTTCAAAGGGTCCTTTGAAAGGTTTTTCAAGTGTTTGAAAGGTTCATGTGAATCCCCCCTTATGTGTACATTTGAGAATTCAAGGTCAAAAGTGAAGAATTTTTGTAAAGTGCAAAAGCTTGTGTGTGCAAAGCCATTTGAGGCTGAAGGCAACTAGAGTGTGACCATAGTTCTATCAAGGAGGTGTTGCATGTTGGAAATAGAAGTGACCAAGACTTCAATGTTGTTGGAGGCTTGAGTGCAAGGGTGCACGGGAGCAAGCCACTGGATTGAGGTGAAGAAGTGCATAGAGATTGAATTCACAAGTGCTTGGAGTACTTGTTTTTACTTGTTTGTACTTATATCCTAAAAGGTTATGAATAATGATTATTTTGTCTTATTGTTTCAAAGAAAAGTAACTGTACTCTTTTACTTTAATCAAAGCACAATGAATTTTAGCACAATGTGTCTTTCTCCTTCTTCTCTACTCTTCTTGTACAAATACCCAAGCCCCTTTTGACTAAAGAATCCCACAAAAAAATTTGACATTCACAATGGGACAAGACAACTGAGAATAGGGGAATCACAATTCTCAAATGAAGAACAAGGGAGACCAGGTGTTGACACTACAAATGGAAGAGGTAACTTTTCTAAGGGAATCACAATTCTCAAGTGAACAAGAAGGAACTGCATAATGTATTGATGCTACAAATTTAAGAGGTAACTTTTCTTTCTACTTGGAATTCATCTTAGGACCACGAAATAGGATGCATAGCTCATGTCTAAACCTAGTCACAAATTTTAGGAATCTCTTCCAAAAGCACAAGAAGGAAAGTTACTCATAAATCAGCTACACCCCCTTCATCCTACATCATCAATAGGGAACATGGCAATCTAAATAGACTTAGAAACCTTACTATCTTGATTAAACATAAAATTCCCTTCCTTTAGAGGATTAGCACATGAGGATCGTGACGAGCATGTCATTAGGTTTTAGCCTTATGTAAAACAAGGGGGCTAATGGGAGGGAAGATGCTTCCTTAGTACTCTTCCTAGAAGCAATGGAAGACGGCTAATAAATGGTTTAATCAACTTGACAAAAATCATTTTGCTACCTAGAACCTTATGAGGGATGTCTTTAAAGTACGATTCAAGCAAGGGTAGTACCACGAAAAAATTATTTAAGAATTGGAAGCTTATGATTGAGTGTTGCTGAGAGGTTTCTTGAATTTTTCCCGAGAGCCAGAGACCTTATGGACAAACAACCAGATCATCTCCACAACATTTTTGTCAAAAACTGGCTTGCTAAGCCATTTCTTGTGTCCAACAAATGGAAGATAAAGGAATTCGTGCTCCCCATTTCAATCATAGATGAGTCATTACTAGGGATACAAGGTTGGAGAAATTTTGGTAGTAATATGGATTCGGGTCTTCTAGACTCCCATTATCCATACAACATGGAACCAAAGGACCTAGTATCCCAATTAAGGAAAGTGCTTGATCCTTTAAAGAGGAATAAGCACTCGCAAGAAGAACAGAGTGCAATGCACAAGTACACTATGAAAACAAAGCCTTAAAACTACAAAAAGAAGAGAAAGCCCAAGGAGAAGAGATAGCACAATGCGATCAAGAGCTACAAGAACTCGTGCAAAAAATGGATTCAAGAGTGGATTATGGTGCACAACATGTAGCAAACAAGGACATGTGGTAAGTGAATTCCCTCTATTAAATGTAAGTTTTCGAGTTATGCAAGAAATATGTCCATGAAGCCCAAGAGTGCAACTCACGAGGGATTCCTACACAAGCATATTGGGGACACAGAGGAGCCTAGATAGGGCTTTTTCCACCAAAAAATGTGATCACTGTGGCTCCAACTCAAGGTCATACTAAAAAACCATGAGTAAACTTTGAACATGGGCCAAGAAGGCCAATCATTTACTTTAGGTGTGGAGGGGACATTACCAAAGCAAATTTCCTCTCCTAGAGGGTTCTTCTACATGCAAAAATTGCCCAAAAGCAAGAGACCAATACACCATGTGTTTCCCAAAGAATAAAGCATCCACATCAGGATCACATATGTAGATGATCTATGTGGATAAGATAGAACTTGTTGAAGGAACCACTATGCCATTCACTAGCTGCCTAGGCTAGTGCATTTAGAAGAAACTGAATGTATGGTTACACAAACAAGCAACAAGGATAAGCTTGCTCAAGAAAAAGAGAATCAAGAATCCACTACACATGGAATCACCAAGGACAAAGAGTTAGTTAGAGACAAGCCTACTCCTCGTGAAGAAATTAGACACAAGTGAAGAAATAGACAAGCAAATAATAGGGATGGAAAAGAGCTTGAGGACTTGAATAGGGCCCATGCCCCTATGAAATCAGAGGGCTTTGAGACTATTGAAATCAATAAAGAAGAAGGTTATCATCTTTGATCTATTAAAAATTGATGCAAGATTCAAGTCGAAAGTTTTGTAGATCATATAGGAAGTGTCCACGTCCACTTTAGTTGCAAATACTAATACTCATTTTGAAGGAAGAATGGTAAGGGAAGCCTCTCTTACTAATTATAAGGGTCCAGAACTCACTATCACTATAAAAGGAACAATATCCAAGGATTTATATTGGGTGGTAGCTCAAGCATAAACTTAATGGAAGAATGCAGTATGGAGAAGCTTGGGCTTCAACCCTCTAATTTATCCAATTTCATTGTAACATTGGCCAACCAAGGCAAGGTAAACCCCTTGCAAGTGGTTCCCAAAGTTCCAATTAAGGTACAAGGT
>MU263410.1:0-22500 GCA_020310875.1 Ceratopteris richardii
CGGAGCTAAAATTTTGCATGAAACTCAAAGAAATTATCCACAAATAAAACGAGAATTATGGGGTTTAGTTACTGCATTAAAAACTGATAAAGAGTATTTTATAGGAGCTAATGTCATCATAGAAACAGATTGTTCCCTTTAATAGGAATGATTACTAACTGTTCTTCTCCTGATATAGCTTTGTTAAGATGGATATCATATATTAAGTTATTAATCCTATTTTAAATCATATTTCTGTGTAAACTAATTCGTAGCAGATATGCTTTCTAGGGCTAAATTTGAAGATGATGAATTGACTAAAACTGATTTTAAATATAATTAATTATATTTCTGATATATATGTATATGAAAAATTTAATGAAAATGAGTATGAAGGGATTTGGTCTGATATAGGTTATTATCTTAGTACTCTGAAGCAATTACCTATTTGGTCAGCTAATAGATTTAGAGATATTAGAAAACGTGCGTTTAATTTTTTCCTAAAAGATGGTTTTATTTGGCGACATGCTAAGGGAAAATTAGATATCCTCAGCGAGTTTTTAGGAAATAAAAAACGGCAAAATAAAGTTATGATAGATATGCATGAGACTCTTTGGGAAGGTCATAAAGGCTTTTATGCAACTTATGATAAATTAGAGAAGCCTACTGGTGGCCGGGTATGTATGTGAATATACGTGACTTTGTTAGTACTTGTACTACATGTCAGGTACATTCGTCAGTTAGGCATAGAGAACCTTCGCACCCTACCTATCCTCCTTGTATTCATTACAAGTGGGTAGTTGATTTAGTGACCATGCCTAAAGGATTAGATAAGATGAGATATATAGTTTTAGCTAGAGAAGACCTGACTAATCATGTAGAAGGTAGAGCGCTTCGTATGAAAACTACTTTTAACGTATGTAAATTTTTGCTAGAAGAAGTTATTAGTAGATTTGGCTATGTAGAGAAGATAGTGGCAGATAGGGGAGAGTTAGATGCTAGAGAGGCTAGAGAATTCTTTGATCTGCATGGGATTCGTCTGGTCTCTCACTACTGCTTATAATCCGGAGTCTAATGGTAGATTGAGCGGGGTCATCCCTCTATTGTAAAGGTAATTTCTAAGGCCTGCAATGGTGATAACGCGACAGTGGCCTAGATTCCTTCCTTTTGCACTATGGGCAGACAGGATGACGTATACTAGGTCTACATGATTTATGCCTGCAGAACTAATGTACTGTCAAAAGCCGATTTTTTCTATCCAGTCCCAGATTATTTCATGGACGACACTTCCGTGGATAATGAGATGACTCGTGAAGATCTAATTTCAGTTAGGATTATGCAGTTAAATATAGGTAATAAAATGATTGAAGAAGCTGTTCAGAAAATTAAAAATTCACGTCTTAAAAATAAAATCTATTTTGATAAAAAACATAGACATAGACCTTGTATTATAGAAGTAGATGACTGGGTTTTAGTTTATGATAGCACTTTTGATACTCAGTATGATGCTAGGAAAAAAATTAATTAAGAGATGGTTTGGACCATATGTAGTTGTGACTGTATTTGAAAATGGTACATTTAAGCTTAGAGAATTTGATGGTTCTTTATTGAAAAATTTGATTGCAGGAAAAAGAGTTAAGCTATTTAAAAAGAGAAATAATGAAGAATATGAAATTGAAGAAAATGATGCTGAAGATGAGCTGATGAAAATGAAGATGAGGATTAAAAATCTATTTAAAAATCAGGTGAAACAGTTTTGATTAGAGATTCTTTAATTTTTTGTGTATATGCATAAGCATTACTGCATGGATTAAAAGGATATGTTTCAATTTATTTATGATTGAAGCATAATAACTCGTATTTATATGAACTGAATCAGGAAGTTAAATAGAAATTTTAGAATTGGAAACTTGTAAAAGGAAAGGTAGTCTTATTTTGAATATATGTATATGCTTAAAAGAAATTTTATTCATTAGTAAATGGGATTTTGTATCTTGCTTTTATTTTTTATGAGATCTGACCTCTAAATAAAATAAAATGAATTAAAAACTTCATACCCAACTAGTTTATATGTATGTGTCTGTTGTTAGTGTGCTATGTTGGGCTAGTAGGCGGATGGAACAACCTTGGTCGGGTGATCAAGGCCACGAGCTGCAGCTAGTTTCATCATAGGCCTAACCTATATGTTGTCATGCGCCTGCATGGGTCGGTAGGCGGGTGGAGTTACTCTGGTCGGGCGATCAGAGCCATGGAGCTGACGTCGATTTCATGTAGGGCTGACATAGTTTGTCGTGCGCTATAACCGGGTTGGCAGACAAGTGGGATAAACTTGGCCGGGTGGACAAGTCCAGGAGTCGCACCCAATTTCGGTATAGGCCGATTTGTTAAAAAATTAAAGAAAAAGCTGAGTTGGGATGAAGTAAGAAAAATGAAATGATTTAAGCAATAAAAGAGAGTCAGACCATAGGAAATAAAAGTAGGAGGCATATAATTCTGTTATCTGATGGGAAAAGTTTTCTTTTTGTATATGCTGTTATGAAGGATCAGTTACTTATTCTTAGCAAGTGACATGAACAGAAGGACTATAAGACTTATGATTTATTCTTATAAATATTTGTTTAAATGTGGATTCAAAATATGACATGATATTTTATAACTTATTTCTATGTTGTTTTTTTTACAAAAATGATTTGTACAAATCTTTTTAATTGCATAAAATGTGAATGCATGATGTAATAAAATTTTGAATGATTTAAAATTATTTTCAAAAGAATTTGATTTGTTCCACTTGAAACTGCAGGTTGGCCATCGGGACGATGTGCAGGTTTAGTGGGGGCGGATGTCGGAGAGAAATTGTTACTCTTAAAATATTACAAAATTAAAAGATTAATTGATTGATATAAGTTTGGTTAAATTATGGAATTTTGACTAATGTTTGACTTTAATTTTGCAGGAAAAGAAGTTTGCTGACCAAAATCAAGATGGGAAGTATTCATTTAAGTTTATTCAAGGGTATTATAGATGTTAAATTAAGGTTTACTTAAGGGGTAAACTAAGTTTTGGATGAAAATATAAAGATAATTAAGGGTTAATTATAGGTTTTGATCATACTCTAGCTAAATTACAAGGGTAATTAAGGGTTAAATGTATGTTTTGAGCATGGATTATAGGGTTCAAGTTAAGCTTTAAGGTTAATTATGGGTTAATTATTCATCCTAGTGGGTTATGGAAGGTTAGAAAATAGATTTATGGGTTAGTTGGAGCTAATTGATGTGGTTTAAAGTTAGTTGTAGGGTAAACCTAAGGTTAAATAATTAAATAAGTGGGTTGTAGTCCATAAATGAATTATTTAATAGGTTAATTATATCATTTGGAACCTTAGCAAAATAATAGATAAATATATTATTTATTTATTTCCACTAAGCCTAAGGTAATAATTAAAATGGGTTAAATTAAATTTTAGTCTAAGTTATAGTATTTATTCTAAAAGTTTAGTATTCAATTAAATAAAAAAGGAGAAGTGAAAGGTTATTTAAATTCTAAAGTATATGGTCCATAGAATATTTAAATAGTTGGATGAAATTCACATAAAGGAAAATCCCACGCCTTTTTTCTTGTTGAGTGTTGTTGGAGTGATGTGGAGTCAATTTAGGTAATTGGTTGAGTTATCTAAAGAGAATTGTAGGCTATGGTGGGCTACTCACATCTATTTAAGAAGGGAGTATGTGCTCACAAGTTCATGTGTTTTTTTTCAGGTACTTAATTCTTCTCTAGACTATAGTCATATTTGTACTTAGCTTTATGTCAGTCCTCTGACAGGAGGAGAGAGAAGGCCATCTCTCTTGTCCTTCAATTTATGAAAAGCAAATTTTTTTAGGAAGTGCAGAGATTTATTTTCTGATTTTTCTTTCTTCCCCTCTTCTTTTTCCCTTCTTCTTGCCTCTCCCTTTTTTATCTAAAAGAAAAATTTTCCCTCTCTCTCTCCCTCCCTTTCTCTGCCGGCGGCGCAGCTCTGCTGCGCGCGCAGCAGAGAGAGAGAGAGAGAGAGAGAGGAGAGAGAGAGAGAGAGAGAGAGAGAGAGAGAGAGAGAGAGAGAGAGAGAGAGAGAGAGAGAGAGACGAGAGAGAGAGAGAGAGAGAGAGAGAGACAGAGAGAGAAAGAGAGAATAGTAGAGAGAGAGAGATTTTCTTTCTTTTTTTGTTTTTTTTGTGTGTTGCTATTTTGTTTTTTTTTCTTTTTATTCTTTTTTTTATTTTTCCCTCTCCCTCTCTTTCTCTGCTGCCGGCGGTGCAGCAGCGCCGCGCGGCGAAGTAGAGAGAGAGAGAGAAAGAGGGCGCAAGTAGAGAGAGAGAGAGAAAAAGAGAGAGAGAAAGAGGGAACAGTAGAGAGAGAGTGAGAGAGATAAGTTTTTTTATTTTTTATTTTTTTTACTATTATTTTTTCTTCTTCTTCTTTTTATTCCTCCCTCCCTCTCTTTCCCTCTCACTGCAGCCGACGGCGCAGTCCGCCGGCGCAGTAGAGAGAGAGAGAGAGAGAGAGAGAGAGGACGAGAGAGAGAGAGAGAGAGAGAGAGAGAGAGAGAGAGAGAGAGAGAGAGAGAGAGTGAGAGAGAGAGAAAGAGAGAGAGAGAGAGAAAGAGAAAGAGAGAGTGAGAGAGAGAATGAGAGAATTTTCTTTTTTGTTGTTTGTTCTTCTTTTTTTTTATTGTTATTGATATTTTATATTTTGAATCATATTTCTTTTTAATGTTTTTATATGTTTTATTTTAGTAGTTATTATAAATATTATTTATTAAAAAATATATGAAATAAATATAATTTAATTATATTTATGTTTATTTATTTATATATGTGACTGTATTTATGTGTGTGCATATGACTTAATTATGTTTTATTATAAGTATATATGTTTATGTTTTCTATATATGTGTATGTGTGTGTGAAAGTATTTTAGCTTAGGTTCATTATATCTTAATGTTTTATGCATAGTCATTAAGTATGCCTGTTGGAATGAATGGTTTATTATGTATGATATGTAGGGTATGAAAGGGTATGCATGTATGTTTATTTATTTAACTTGATTTTATATATATGTGTTTTGCATTTCTAACTTTCCTTTTATGAGTTTCAGGTTTTCTGAAGGAGGGTCCATTGAACCTTTAGTCTTACCTTTAGTCCTATATGAATTTACCTTTCCTTTTTCCATTCACCAACCCTATACATTCTTATTTTATCCTTTCCTATCCATTCACTTAACCTAACCATTCTTAGCCTATTCATTTCTTTACCCTACCCATAACCTAAGCTTCTTCAACTTGATAGACACCTAAGTTCTTTTACCCAAGTACCAAGATAGTGCATGTTAGATATTAGGATTTGAACCCATGTTAGTTTAGTATTTAAACCCATGTTAGTTTAGTATTTGAACCCATGATAGTTAGTGTTTAAATCCATGTTAGTTTATGCATGTATGTGTTAGTGTATGCATGTAAATGTTAGTATGTGTTAGTGTATGCATGTACATGTTAGTATGTGTTAGTTTATGCATGTATGTGTTAGTGCATGCATGTGTGTGTTAGTGTATGTTTATGCATGTATGTGTTAGTGCATGCATGTGTATGTTAGTGTATGTTTATGCATGTATGTGTTAGTAAATGTTCATGCATGTAAATGTTAGTATGTGTTAGTGCATGCATGTGTATGTTAGTGTATGTTTATGCATGTATGTGTTAGTAAATGTTCATGCATGTAAATGTTAGTATGTGTTAGTGTATGCATGTACATGTTAGTATGTGTTAGTTTATGCATGTATGTGTTAGTGCATGCATGTGTGTGTTAGTGTATGTTTATGCATATGTCTGTATGTGCATGTATGTTTATGTATGAGTATTTATGCATGTATGTATGTTAGTTAAATGTATGATTATGAGTAAGCAATGTATGTTAATGTATATTAAATAATTATGTAAATGAACTTTTTATTGTAAAGTATATATTTTAATAAAAGAATGTACTTATTATATATGTATTTTTAGAAAGATAATTACTTTAAAAGAAAATGCTAAATGAGTGTTATTTTTTATATAAAAGATATACTAAATTCTGTCATGTGTTTTTTTTCAGCTATTGGCGAACTGGAGATACACATGTGACCTGAAGTTTGAAAAGCAAAGATTGTCCTTAGTTTGAAACTTTTATTAGCTTGTATAGGCTATCTTTTAGACTGTCATTTATAAACATCATCCTTGAGGTTGTATAGGACTTTGGTTATTAATTTAGTATCATCTTTTATGTCTAAAGAAAATTCTTCTAGTAACACCTTTCTACCTTCATCAACTTTTGAATTGTTGTTTCCAAAACCAATAGAAGATAAAGAATCAATAAAAGAAGTAATAGTAGAAGAATCTTTGCATGAACCTAGAACAACTATAACTTTACTTTCTACTGTTCCTCCTAGTGTTAGTGAAGAAAATTTTCCTCCAACTGTAGATAGAAATGTAGAAAATATCCAAGAAGAAACAAATGAAACTATAAAAGATCAAATAGATAGTGAAAAGATTATCCTACCTTCTTATTTTGATGCAGTTGAACTTTATAGGAACGCTGTCGTCGGGGTTCATGAAGGAGAGGAAGATATTAAGTTTAGCATGCACTTAAGTTGTTTTGAGCAACTTTAGATGAAGTGACGACTCAAAGAGAAAATGATATTCACAAATATTTAAGCGGTTCCAAATCAAATATTTGCAATCTAATTTAAAGCTTTCGAAATGTTTTCCATGTCTTGAAAGTTATATCATTTAAGCATCACATAAAACATATGATGGAAAACAAAGAAGTACCTTCACAACTAAGATTTAATGTATTCTTTCTTCAATTGGACGCACATATATAGTTTTTGATATTACTAGTCTCGTTCAAGATGAACCATATTTGCAAATTTGCTTAGCGCTATTTGAATCTCGTTTTTCCTATGCATTTCTGATCATTAGTTGTGCTCATACATAATTTTTTCCGTTCTTAATCTATGCTCTAACAATCTTATGATTTGACGAGTGATATATATGAATTATGCAACATGCATACTTGACATAAGCATTAACAACTGAAGAACGAGGAAAAGTGTTATTTCAAGACACAATTCTTGTAATTTTCCCTCACAATCGATTAATAGGAAATGTTACATTTCATAAAATTCAGTTCTATTTCTATTCATCATTAGCTATAATGAACATGAAGTTCAAGTCTGTCTTACAAGTGAAAAAGACTTCTTTTGATTTTCCGTGGCTGTGAGGAATATAAATGGCAGGGGCATGTAAACGACATGAGATACTAATAATTCCTTCTAAGTTCTCATTACGCAACACATTGCCCGAATGTTTCCCAGTTTTTGTAAAAGAAAATCATATAGTATAGAACATTTGAAGTAGACGTTTCACCTATACTGAATACACAATCAATAAGTGAACAAATCAACACTTAGCAAAACTATTGGCACAATGCAACGAATTTCTAGAAAACATGTCATTTCAAAACTACACATAATAAATCAGCGTAGAAGGCGATGGCGATCTTGTTGTCCTTCTTTGCAGAATCTTAGAAGTGTTAGTGCGTCACTACGAACATCTGCCGCTTCAACCCTTATAAACATCTGCCTGAATGTCCGTCTATGAAGAAAGACAATGAAGATTTTTGCTTGACAAACCCAGCTCGTCTGCTCCTGCCGGAAGAGTTGTTCAATGAAAAAAAAATCGAAAATACGGCCTCATTTCTTGCACATATAAAATACTAAAGACAAGAGCAAAGCAACAATTATACACGCAAAGGGCAAATTCTTTGGTTCTTGTTCATAGACTTGAAGTTTATCCGCTTATGAGTAAAAAAAAAAAAGATGGAAGAATATTTGTTAAGAGATAAATCACCGACTAGCAACCATTCCTGCACATACATTACCATTCAGTGTTTTCGTACTGCTTTCAAGTTTGCAATCAGCAAAAAAAGCAAGACATAGAAATATTTGCCTTAAAACAAGAGTGTAAAAGAGATTGCATAGCCAAAAACTTCTGAACTTCAAAAGCACCAGTCATGCCAAGCTCACAATCACTAGATAAAGGACATCACTGGAACAGATGTGTGATAAAAATTACATTTTTTTTTTTTTTTTGACACCGGCAATCGCTTTCTCTCTTCCCAAGTTTCCTGACATGATTGGCAAGTACCAAGGTAGAAATTATATGACTTTAAAACAATACACAAATGCGTAAGCACTAAGCCAAACTAGTCAGGGTGTTACAACTTTTTGAAAAAACAACAAATGCATCACAAAATGCCCAGCTTAACATAATTACAATAGCTTCCCATTGACTAGCACAGAATGAACTGCTGCAGATTTCTTATTGATAAAGAAATTCTACGTTGCTCTTTCTTGGTTGTTTCTGATGACTAATAATGCTTAACTCTCTTGCAGCAACCCTTTCAACCTCCTTAGTGTTAGTATTATGCATTAGCTAAATATGTTTTGTTTTTCACAACAAACACTCAATTCATCTAATCGTTTTGATATCATCTAACCCTTCGAGCGCTGTCACTCCTAATTATTATACCGCACCAACAAGATGCGTTCAATCCAGATCAAAGTAAGAATCATTTATTATTATTATTTTTATTATTTTTTTAGACATTCTGATAAATCTCTGCTGATCTGAGAGTTTCAATCATTCCATTACTCTAGCTATGAGGATAATAAGAGTTATTATGCTTTGTGAGAATATTGGTTATTCCAGTATCACTATTATCTTAACAAACCTCACATGGAAAAAAATGCGGAGCTTGCGGAGAACTTCAAACTTATATAAAAAACAATCCAATCATAACGTAATAACACAGAAAGTTGTGAATGCGGATTTCTAAATGGCTAAACTTTTCTTCAATAAACGTGTCTACGTCAAACTCATAACAGTAGAGTATATTGAAATGAAATACAATTACTGCTCTAACGTTCAAATATGATGATATCTGGAATCCAGAACTTTGAGCAAATATAAACACATCAAACGTCACACCGATCGTTGACAATATTTGTCTAGTTTAGCACTTGTTACCAATTGTGATGCAGATTCAGCTTTGAGGATTACTGCCGCTAGAGAAGAATCTTGAACATGATGTACTGGCTCTATCCTCCCATTGTCCTCCTTTTTGTCTCTCTCCTTTAGTCAAGCCTTATCCTTGTTCTTGTGAGAGAAGACAGAAGAAATCTCCACCAACAGCGTCTCGCGCCTTCAGCACTGATCTTCCCTCTATTTTAGCTGCACTCTCTACAATTTCCTCCAAGATCCCACCCGTTGATGGTCATCTGCAGCAGCAGCATCATCTTCCTTTTTCTATTCTCCGCATGCGCGACACCTGTGACAGTATACTCCTTCAGCAGCAAGCTACAGTTCATTTCGCGAGAGCCGCCAAGTAGTCGTCAGAGATGTATGCAGTATCCTTCAAGCCCTCATTTTTTTTAGATACATTGTTTGCAGAGTTAACTCCTCGATATCGATGCCCCCAAAAATCCCCTTCTTCCAGAAGAGTTTTTTTTTCTGCCGCCTCCTTCTGCCTTCTTTTTTTAGAATCCTCCTCCCGTGTGTATGGCACTGGCCATCTTTTTTCGCTTCTAGCTGTTCCAGCTGGGATAAACCATAAGCTCCATAAAGGTTGAGTGTGACCGCCGTTAGACATGCATATAGAAGCCAGACATATGCGCACAGCTCCACGCAACACGTAAAATGAATTTCTCAATCATCCTTAAAATATGTTGACCTCCTCAATACCAGGAACTATATTTACACCTCACCGTTTTAATGCGTTTTGAAGCCTTTTATCATCACAAATCCATTTGCTTTACTATTACTATTGCACACCAATGACTCAGAAAAATCAGCTCCAGCTAGTATTATGTTCAAATCTTCACTTATGAAAATTCATGAGGATGGCTGAAATGCTTTGGCACCGTTTAGCCTTCCACCATTCTTCCTCATAATTTTCAAACCTCACAAATGTGCTACCATCAATATAACCTTGAGTATTATCCTGCTATTTAGCCTCATGTAGCTTTGTGGCATTTTCATGTTGGTCTCAACTTTCAAAGGACTATGCATATCAGAAATTGATAGCTTGGTCAGCCTTTTATCGGCCACAATCCGAGCCTCAAGATCCTCTGATTAAATTGATAGCTTGAGAGTCGAATCTCGACCACAACGCTTCACCTTACGGACCTTAGGAAAAGTTATACTTGTACCTGTCCTGCATAGTCACCCTGCGTGCGCCGTTAGCGAGGCAACTGAATTGATCCGCCAGTCGTCAGAAATCGCGCCCACACCGCACCCTTGCACATAGTCCCACCACCCTCTGCCTTCTCTCTCTCTCTCTGTCTCTCTCTCTCTCTCTCTCTCTCTCTCTCTCTCTCTCTCCCCTCCCTCCCTCTCTCTCTCTCTCTCTCTCTCTCTCTCTCTCTCTCTCTCTCTCTCTCTCTCTCTCTCTCTCTCTCTCTCTCTCTCTCTCTCTCTTTGCACCTTGCAACCCCCACCCCCGCGCAGTCCTCCCCCCTCTCTCTCTCTCTCTCTCTCTCTCTCTCTCTCTCTCTCTCTCTCTCTCTCTCTCTCTCTCTCTCTCTCTCTCTCTCTCTCTCTCTCCTCTCTCTCTCTCTCTCTCTCTCTCTCTCTCTCTCTCTCTCTCTCTCTCTCTCTCCCCCCCCCCCCGCAGCCCCCACCCCTCCGCGTAGTCCCTCTCCCTCAGCGCCCTCTCTCTCTCTCTGTCTCTCTCTCTCTCTCTCTCTCTCTCTCTCTCTCTCTCTCTCTCTCTCTCTCTCTCTCTCTCTCTGTCTCTCTCTCTCTCTCTCTCTCTCTTCCCCCCATAGCCCGCACCCTCACACATAGTCCCACCACCCTCTACCTTCTTTCTCTCTCTCTCTCTCTCTCTCTCTCTCTCTCTCTCTCTCTCTCTGTCTCTCTCTCTCTGTCCCCCTCTCGTAGCTCATCACCCATAAGACTTGCCTTCGGCCCAACTCCGCTCACCCCGTCCACTCCGCCTCCTTGCCTCTCTCCAACCTCGCACACCTGCTCCCGTCAACCCCGCAAGCACGGTCATGCCAAGTGTCAGTTTGTCACCCTTCATATCTTTAATGGGAGGAAGTTGGAAGATATTGTTCAATCTTCTCACAATTGGGATGTTCCTGAAGTCACATGCTCTGAATAACAGTCAAGCGATATTTCTGAGGATAGGTTTGTGAATCTTCTTACTTGCACTAGTGATACAAAGGATGACCCTTGCCTGATGAGACTCTGGTGTTGCAACTCAAGGAACCTTTGCAAAAGAGAAAGATCTGATGGTTATGGTGAGGTCTCCCATGGGGGAGCAGATTTCTTTTATAAAACAAACTGTGGGACAAATTATGGTATATGAAGCTTTTTAGTAAAAAGCTTTGTCCTTCAATCTAAACACATCATGGATTTCGTTTGGGAGTTTCATTTTTACTAGAAGTAAATGGGTGTTGCTGCCAACGTTCATAATGACAAAGCCATAAGTGCTTATGAGGGTTTAATTTTAAACTGGTGGTCACTACCATACTTGATCTACCCCTCTAATTTTAGGGCAATCACTTGGCACATATTTAGTGGACGTGAGAAATCAGCAAGGCCCTCTTGGCCTATTGGAGTTTATAAAAGCAATGGACTAGTACTCATTGGGGACATATACACACACGTACAGGGCTTATTCTGGTATCTCTTTTGGGCCTCTCTTTGCACTCTGTGATTACAAGCCTACTGTAGGAAGTCACTATGTGGTGAGGATACAGAGCGTGGGCTTCGCACTAGAGGGCTAATAGCACTTGTGTGAAGAAGTGACTTGGTTTTGTCATTTAGTGTGAGTCAGTGGTACTTCTGTGCTCTTCCTCTTAGAGCAAGTCTTCACATCTGTTGTACTCACTAGTGCAAGTCTTCATTTACTTTTGCTCATTGTCTTGGACGAATCTCTTGTATTGATTCTATTTAAGTTCTGGATTGACATGTTAGCACACAACATCAACTTTTGGAGCATTTTTTTTGCCTACATTGTAATCATCTCCTCGAACTAAGGAGTCGTTTCATCCTACACTATTGTCATTGTCTTCAATTATCTTTTTGAATATCCACAATATCGTGTGTCTATTGCAATCGTGCATGATCATAGGAATGTCAAAGGGTATACTTCCCTAAGGAGAACATCCCTTGAGTAGGTGAAGTACTGAAAGAGCACCTTTCCTACATTTGTTAAAGTAGGCACCCCAATACCTCCTCTACAGGTTGGCATGCACGGTGGGATCCTTGCATTTCTGTGAGACGCCCTAAGCATAGTAAATAGTCCTTTTCCATTATTTTGGTCCTATTGCATCTTGCAAGTAGGTACATGACCCATACTCGAGCATATAAGGAGCCTCTCCATGTACAGAGGAGCCTTAAAAAATCAGCTTTACCTTCGAATAGTGAACCTAGATCCCCTCTACCCTCTTTGAATATATCTATTGATTTGGGTGTGAACACCCCTCACAAAGGAAAAGCATAGGAGAACATTGGATTTCTCCTCAAATACATCAAAGGAAACACCAATAGCAATGGAAGATCTCTCTCACTTACTTTCTAGACTCAATATCAAGTTCTCTACCTTTAAAGGACAAGCTTATGAGGATGATGATGATCATGTGAGGAGATTCATTTCCCTATGTCATGGAGGAGGTCTACAGAATAGAGAGGATGAAATGCTGGTACTCTTTCCATCCACGTTGGAAGGCCTTGCTGACAAATGGTACAGTCAATATGCAGATGGCCATTTTGCTACATGGGAGGCTCTAAAGATGGCGTTCTCATAGACATTTCGATCAAGTGACTCCTCAAAAAGAGCTCTAGACCAGCTAGAGAACCTAAGGCTAAGATCAGGTGAATCCTTTCACGAAATTCACACTAGAACAAAAGCACTTGTTGCACATTTGCCAAATGCTCTAGGTGATTTCTTGTTAAAAAAATGGATAGAAAAAGCTCAGACCAGGTCATCTTTGTAGAAGCTACGTGAGTCTCTTAGATTGGATGCAACCCTTAATGATTTTGTTGCAGTAGCATCACGCATTGAAGAAGCTAGGCAAAATTTTGAAGGGGATACACAACCAAATTGTGCAGCAGAATTAGACCCTATTGGGCAACTGAGGAAAGAATTAGAGGCTTTGAGAATGCAACAAAATCACCAAGATTTGAGAATGCAGCAAAATCACCAAGAAGAGGTCTTGCCACCGCTGTCGTGTCGCACTGAGGATGAAGTAGCCCAACTTGGTCGCGAATTAGAAGAATTGCATGTTGGAGTTTATTGATCTCCAAAGTACAGCTAGAAGTAGGTGAAACCAAACAGGACCTAGTTGACTTTTTCACAAACTTGTATGCACAGACCAATTTTCTTGCAGAGCAAATTTCTCTTCACTCACTTGGAATTTTGCAAAACTGTTTCACAGACATAAACTAGACTCTACGAGCTTTCCAACAAGATATAGAACACCTCAAATGGATAAATATACAATGAGCTATGACCTCTGCAATATGCAGCTTTAATGGAGACCTTGAAACAGAGATGAACCTGAGGACACATATCACTTGCAGAGACTACTGCTCTTAACTCACAACTCCAATGACTTTGAAACTTTTGAGAATACAAGTAGACTTAAAGCGCTTTGTAACAAGCCAAAGAACACATGATTTGGATACATACACAAGGAGATATGACCTCTGCAAGTTTGAGGTTTAATGAAGACCTTCAGCAGGGATAAAAAATAGAGAACACACACTACTTGCAGAGAGTATTGCTCTCAGCTCACAAATCCAATGATTATGAAAATTTACAACAATAAAGTAGACAGTAAGAGCTTGCCAATGAGCTATCAAACATGTAATTTGGATATATAATGAGGGAGATACAAGCTCTGCAATCTCTGCATACAAAACTACAGCAGTGTAGAGATACACATATGACTCTCTTGGACATCCCACAAGATCACGACTTTTCTCCTCTTTTTATAGCATGGGAAACTAATCTAAAACCTTCCTAATACATCTAAATTCGTGGTAGACACTTGGATGGAGGTATTACATGACTCAAGTGCTCAAATAAGCAAAGTATTGATGGACTTTGAGAACTAGCCACATCGACCTTCCACTAGGACACCACTGAAGCTCCCTTGTGACTCACTAATTTGACTCACCATGTTCTAGAACTCACGTGGTATTTTTGCTACATTTTATGAATAATATGAGCCTTCTTGAAGTATTTGAAGACTTCCCAAAGGTATTTACATAATTTGAAACTTGTACCCTACATAAAACAAATGTTCGCAACATTCTCCCCCTCAAGTTTCAAAGGGTATTTCCTTCATGCCAAGAATATAGTTGAATCTTTGAAGCTTTGGTCCATCCAAGGATTTGGTGAAGATATCTGCAACTTGATCCTTTGTTCCAACAAAAGAAACCTGCACTTCATTGTTCATGGCCTTCTCTCGAACATAATGATAGTGAACCTCTATATGCTTTGTTCTAGCATGAAAAATAGGATTTGAGGTCATATGAATGCTGCTCAAGTTATCCCCATATATCAGTGGTACATCAACCTGCACATTCAAGTCATGAAACAACTTTTTAAACCACATAACCTCAATAGTAGCCAATGCTAAACCTCTATACTCAGCCTTTGTAGAAGATAAAGCAACTGTAGGCTGTTTCTTTGAACTCCATGTTAATGTCTTATTTCCTGCTATTACCACATATCCACTTGTGGATCTTCTGTCATCTTTGCTTCCAGCCCAATCTGCATCACTAAAGACTTTAAGAGTTAGATCAGCATCATGACTATAAAATAATCCTTCGTTCATGGTACCTTTCAAATACCTAAGCACTCTTTTCGCTGCATGCATATGAGGTACTCTAGGTTCATGCATAAACTGTGACAATACTCCCACTGCATAACATATATCAGGTCTAGTTTTTGTTGCATAAATCAAAGATCCTACCATGGATCTATATACATTCATATCATGCAACTCATCACCTTCCTTTACACTCAGGTTTACATTACATTCCATTGGAGTAGAAACAAATTTACATTCCTGCATACCAAACCTTTTCAGCATATCATATATATACTTTCTTTGTATCAACCACATACCTTCATCGCTATACACAATTTCAATCCCAAGAAAGTATCTGAGCAAACCAAGATCTCAAATTTTAAATTCCTTTCCCAAATTACCTTTTATCTCATCAATTGCTTTTGCATCATTCCCTGTAATCAACAAGTCATCCACATAAATGCATACATAGACACACATGCCATCTACATGTTTTACATAAAGTGAAGGATCAGCATGACTCGCTGTGTATCCTTGCAGCATAAGATACTTTACCAACCTTGCATTCCATGCCCTTGGTGCCTGCTTAAGACCATACAATGCCTTCTTTAACCTGCATACATGATTAGGACATTTTGCATCCACATAACCATCTGGTTGTGACATATACACTTCTTCATTTAACTCACCATTAAGAAAGGCATTCTTTATATCGAGTTGATATATATTCCACCTTTTACTTGCAGCTAAAGCCAACAAAGTTCTCACCGTTGCCATATTTGCTACTGGACTAAATGTTTCCTCATAGTCCACACCTTGAGTTTGATTATATCCTTTTGCTACAAGTCTAGCCTTATATCTAGACACACTACCATCACTATTTCTTTTAATCTTAAAAACCCACTTGCAACCAATTACCTTTTGCTTTGGTGTACTTGGAACTAAATTCCAAGTCTTGTTATCCTGTAGTGCTACCATTTCTTCTCTCATTGCTTTCTCCCACTTTTCATCTCATTTGGCCTCATCATAACATGTGGGTTCATTTTCCTGCTCAACTTTTGTCATAAAAGCATAATGAGTATTCATGAAAGATTCATAAGTATACCTTTGAGGTTGCTTACTTACTCTTGAAGTTCTTCTTACCTCCAATGTAGATGCTCTTCCTTTCTTATTAGGAACCTTTGATGATTCTCCATACTCACATACATCACTAATTTCCTCTCCTTCATCATTAACTTCAACAAGTTTGAGTTTACCTTTACTTTTAATACTTGGAGGTGACTCTTGCCTTAATCTTCCATTGAAAGGTGATCCTCTTTCTTCATCTAAACCACTCCTTTCATCATTTAAACTTCCTGATGGCTGAACTATGCATTCATCTCCTTCAACCACACCTTCTTCATTTTCATCCATGACCTGCAAACAATTCTTATCTGCATACCATGAAAGTGATTCATCAAAGTTTACATCTCTTGACACAACAACCTTATTGGTATGAGGATTATAGCATCTATATCCTCTTTGAGTATCTGCATAACCAATAAATATACATTTTTCTGATTTCGCATCAAGTTTAGATCTCACCTCACTAGGTACATGTACATAACATACACAACCAAATACTTTCAAATGACTTACACTTGGTTTCCTTCCATGCCATACCTCATATGGTGTCAAATGATGAACTCCAGCAGTCGGAACTCTATTCATAATGTAAACACTTGTGCTAATAGCTTCAGCCCAAAAATAATTAGGCAAACACATATCATTAAGCATGATTCTAGATGCTTCTGCTATGATTCTGTTTCTTCTTTCTGCGACTCCATTTTGTTGTGGAGTATACCTGCATGTAAATTCTCTTTTGATACCTTCATCATGCAAAAAATCAGTAAAAGCTTGAGAGAAATACTCTCCCCCTCCATCGGATCTTAGCTTCTTAATATACCTTCCTGTTTGCTTTTCGACATATGATTTGAACTTCTTGAAACAATCAAAGACCTCACTCTTATGTTTAATAAAATACACAAATGTCATTCTACTATGATCGTCAATGAATGATACATAGTACTTATTACCAACCAAGGATGCCTCTTTAGTAGGTCCCCACACATCTGTGTGTATGAGATCTAGCAAACCATCACTTACATAGCTTGAATGCTTGAAAGGTTGTCTACTCTGCTTACCCATTTGACATGCTTCACAAAGATGCACCATATGTTGCTTAGTAAGATCAGGTAATCCTTCAACAATCCTCTTCTTTGATAGCTCCTTTAACCTGTGTACATTCATGTGTCCAATCCTTTTGTGCCATAGATCAAGCTCTGCTATTCGATGCATACCATAAGAGAAATAGTTTGTATGATTTGGGTTTACCTTGAATGTAAACAATCTACCTTGTTTTTGACCTCTAGCAATTAACCTACTTTGCTTTGGATCCTCAATGAAGCAACCTGCATGACTAAATCTCACTTGTAGACCTTTTTCTACCATTTGACCAACCGACATCAAATTCTTAGTGATCGTTGGCACATAAAGTACATCCTTCAAGCAATTTGTCTTGCTCTTATCCTGCATAACAACATCTCCAACCTGCATAATCTTATGTGTTGTATCATCTCCTGTTTCAACATGACCTTTACATGACGGATTATGGATATTAGAAAACAATGAAGCATCATGAGACATGTGATTAGAACAACCACTATCTACATACCATACATCGCTATTGCAATTCATCTTAGTTTCTACATTCATCATAAGAAGAGAATCATAATCATCACTTTTACCTTCAACTGCATAATTTCCTTGTTATTTACCTCTTCTTGAATAGCCTCCTCTTCGATTACCACCTTGATTATTTTCATTTTGATAACAATCTTTGGCATAGTGTCCATATCTTCCACATATATAGCAATTGTTCTTATTATCTTCACTCCTTTGTCTTTGGTTGTAGTTGTAGTAGCCTCTCGTACCTCTAGCGCTTGATCTTTCTCTTCCTCTTGTGTTGAAGAAGCCACTTGAAGTCCTTTGATCATCGCTCCTTCTTCCTCGACCTCTATTTGAACCTCTTCCACCTCTGTTTCCACCTCTTGATGATCCTACATAAAGAGCGTGTCCTTGAGATCCTTTTTGATTTGAAGTAGAACCATTTAGATTCATCTCCTCCGTGACCATGAGGGCAATAAGTTGATCAAAATCTGGTAATTCTCCTCTGACATAAACTGAAGTAATGAAGGGTTTCCATCTCTCATCATCTTTGAGTCCGTTGAGAGTATGTGCAACCAAGTCGTCGTCCTCCACATGAGCTTGAATTGATCCTAGTTGATCTGCAATCTCTTTAACTTTCAATATGTAATCATTGACAAATGTCCTTGTATCTTTCTTTATGTTATTCAACTCATTTTTGAGTTGAATCTTCCTTCCTCTTGTACCTGTAGCATACAACCTTTCCAATGCAAGCCAAACATCTCTACTTGTGTCTAGATCTTGTATGTGTCCTACCATTGAATCTTGAATATTTTGTGATAAAATGAATATAACCCTTTTATCTCTCTCATTCCAAAGTCTAAACTCCCTCAATTGTTGCTGATTTGGGTCCTCTGGTAATGTGGTTTTGATATCTGTGCCGTCAATCAAACCATACAAGCCTCTACCTTGCAAGTATGCTGTGATTCTAAACTTCCATGCCTGATAATTGGTCTTATCAAGCTTCTCTATTTGTGCATGTTGGTCTCCCATAATACAAATGCTAAGCTTCCTCCTTTAAGCCTCCTTTCCAATGTGTGTGATGAGAAGAAATATAATATTTACCTTGTAAATGAGGTATGTGCACCTTTCTTTGTTTGGGTGTTGCTTCAGATGCCTCCTTGCAATCTTCTTCTACCTTTGTGTAGTGTTGATGATGAACTGCTTCTTTGATAGCTTCAAATTCTTCATTAAGGTGTGATAACCTTCTCCAAGCCTCCAAGTACTTGCTCTGATACCAATGTTGGAGTTTATTGATCTCCAAAGTACAGCTAGAAGTAGGTGAAACCCAACAGGACCTAGTTGACTTTTTCACAAACTTGTATGCACAGACCAATTTTCTTGCAGAGCAAATTTCTCTTCACTCACTTGGAATTTTCCAAAACAGTTTCACACACATAAACTAGACTCTACGAGCTTTCCAACAAGATATAGAACACCTCAAATGGATAAATACACAATGAGCTATGACCTCTGCAATATGCAGCTTTAATGGAGACCTTGAAACAGAGATGAACCTGAGGACACATATCACTTGCAGAGACTACTGCTCTTAACTCACAACTCCAATGACTTTGAAACTTTCCAGAATACAAGTAGACTTAAAGAGCTTTGTAAGAAGCCAAAGAACACGTGATTTGGATACATACACAAGGAGATATGACCTCTGCAAGTTTGAGGTTTAATGAAGACCTTCAGCAGGGATAAAAAATAGAGAACACACACTACTTGCAGAGAGTATTGCTCTCAGCTCACAAATCCAATGATTATGAAAATTTACAACAATAAAGTAGACAGTAAGAGCTTTCCAATGAGCTATCAAAAATGTAATTTGGAAATATAATGAGGGAGATACAAGCTCTGCAATCTCTGCATACAAAACTACAGGAGTGTAGAGATACACATATGACTCTCTTGGACATCCCACAAGATCACGACTTTTCTCCTCTTTTTATAGCATGGGAAACTAATCTAAAACCTTCCTAATACATCTAAATTCGTGGTAGACACTTGGATGGAGGTATTACATGACTCAAGTGCTCAAATAAGCAAAGTATTGATGGACTTTGAGAACTAGGCACATCGACCTTCCACTAGGACACCACTGAAGCTCCCTTGTGACTCACTAATTTGACTCACCATGTTCTAGAACTCACATGGTATTTTTGCTACATTTTATGAATAATATGAGCCTTCTTGAAGTATTTGAAGACTTCCCAAAGGTATTTACATAATTTGAAACTTGTACCCTACATAAAATAAATGTTCGCAACATTGCGGACCACTCACGATATAAGAAGGCAGATTTGGTGTACAATATGTAACAACAGTGGACATTCCAATGCAAATTGTCCTAACAAGGTAAGTTGTCAATTTTGTGGAAGGGATGGCCATGAAGCTAGAGACTATTTCTACCTCAAGGGTACGCAACAACGAGGTAACCCTCAAACTCTGGATTCATATTATGCTAGTACTTCAAATGCACCTAATAGAGAGGAGAATCGTACAACAAAGCCTAGATATAATAGGCAAATTATGTGTTATTGCTGTGATGAGTATGGCCATATGAAAAATCAGTGTTCCCTTCCAGAGGATGCACCTCCTTGTCAGCATTGTCTAGAGGCTAAGGATCACTATACCAAAGACTGCCCAAGAAGCCGCCCTACTCCTATTCACATGATTACATTCTCCCCACAAGTGGAAGCTATGACCCATCAGTCTTATGCTCATATGATCACTCAGTCTTATGCTGTTTCATCTTCTTCAATGCCCATGATGACTAGAGCCAGACAAGTGACAACAAACCGTAGAGAGGAACAAGAAGGACCCCATGATAAAGAGGAGGAAAAGAAGGTTGGGTGTAAGGGCCAAGCCGATATTGAAGGAGCTTATGAAAGGATGGCTACTTCACTAAGGGACCAACCAACAAGTCTGCAAGAAGACACACATGAGGTAAACATTGAGCAGATCTTGAAAGGTATCCATCAGATGATTACTTTGTACGAACTCATAAAGATGGATTCAAAACTAAGGAGTGACTTATTAAAGATTATACACTCTACTCACTTGATTCAACCACCTAGTATAGATGGTTTCATGGTTGATTTTCCCCCTGCACCCTTGGCTGACTAGCAAAGCTCAAGGTTATCTATTTGTATAAAGGATAAAGCTCTCACAGGTGTGATCATAGATGGAGGTTGTGGCATCAATTTGATGCTAGATTTCACAATGAAGAAATTTCATTTGAACCCTACCAAGATGGCACCATTCACAGTTACCTTAGCAGATCAACATCAGGTTGCGCCACTTGGCATTATCGAAAAGGTACTGATCATAGTACAAGGTTGTCACTTTGTTCTAGATTTTGTTGTTATTGGACTTCCACAGGAGACTTCTTACCCTTTACTCCTGGGAAGGCCTTGGCTAAGACAAGCAAAAGCTTTGCAAGATTGGGGGGAAAACCAACTGTGGATTTCAACAAACACCAATAGCGAGTGTTGCACGGTGGAAATAAATGAAATAGAGGAAGAAGTTGCAGATGAGGGAGTTGCAAGAAAAGACCATAAAGTTCACAAGGAGTTGGAGAATGAGAGTTTGCATGAGAATACAAACTTTGAAGGGCCAACATATATAAACGTATCTAGAAAGGAAAGTTATGAGCCTGAAGGCAGAGAAGATCTTCCGTTTTCAGATATACCTCAAGGGTGGACCAGAGAACATATTGCAGAGTATAAGGTAAATTCCACTCCTGCATACAGTGGGGTTGATTTCACAGGTAAGACCAGTCCTAAAACACTCATTCAAGAAGTAAATCTAGGAGATGAAGACAATCCTCAAGTAGTCCACTTGGCCTCCTAGCTATGGCATTATCCCCCTTTACTGCAGAAGGTAACTTCTTTACTTTTCACTTATAAAAATGTTTTCGCATGGTCCTACAAAGATCTAACTGGGATACCAGAGGAACTTGGATTACAGCGAATACCCTTAGTTGAGGGAGCCGCACCTGGAAAAAGTAGGCCGTATCGACTCAATCCAAAGTATGCACAAGCGGTAAAGTTGGAAATTACAAAGCTAGAAGAAGCTGGTATAATTGTTCCAGTAGAACATTCAAGGTGGCTTTCTTCTATGGTTATTGTACCCAAGAAAAATAGTGGAAAAATAAGAGTCTGCGTTGATTTTCGTGCCTTGAATAAGGTAACTGTTCAAGATGGATTTCCTCAGCCTTTTAGAGAGCAAGTACCTGAGGAAGTAGCCAGACACACTTTGTATAGCTTTTTGTATGGTTTTAGTGGCTACAATCAGATAGTGATCCATCTTGATGATAGGGACAAACCTTTGTTACTCCATGGGGCACTTATGTCTATACCCACATGGCTTTTGGCTTGAAAAATGCACCAGCTTCAGTTAGTAGAACAATGTATCTGATATTCGCAAGTGGTTAACAATCTTTTTGCACATTTTCATGGATGACTTTTCAGTGTTTTGAGGCACAGATAGAAGAGCAGCAGTTCAAGCTTTCCATGATCATTTGGAAAATCTAAAGAAAATCTTTGAGCAATGTCTCAAAACAGGTTCGAAGTTAAATCCTGCTAAATGTCACTTTTTGGTCACCAAGGGCACTCTTCTTGGTCAGAAAATATCTACTGAAGGGATAACGGTTGACCCTGCAAAGGTACTGCTATCCTTTCCATGCCTATTCCACAAACCCCAAAGGAAGTGCAAAGTTTTTTGGGACATGTAGGATACCATAGAAGATTTATATGAATGTATTCAGAAATAGGTAAACCCTTGTCAAGCCTCACCAGTAAAAAGGTCCCCTTCTCATGGAGTCTTGAAGCTGTGAAAGCATCTTGTGAACTAAAATTGAGGTTATGTACT
>MU263410.1:27500-40000 GCA_020310875.1 Ceratopteris richardii
TTTGTTCTTCCTCATGCATGAGGAGTATGTATGGTAGGGTCGCATTTCATGACCTTGCATCGAGGCACAATTTGCGTTTTCCCATGTACTCTTGAGTCATTTGAAAGGGCTAATGTATGTTCACATTAATTGTATACAAGGAAGATCACAAGCCTCGTCATCAGATGCCATTTCTTTCTCATTTGCACCATATTTGTTTATATATGCATTTTAAAAGTATGCATTTTATAGGGCTAGTTACACGGCCTTGCACGGGCACTTTGTTTTTTCAAACCCATGCACATGCTATATGTTATGAACTTTATCAATGATTTTGGAAGCAGCAAGCAGATCTTGGTTGGTGCGTCCGAAGGAAGCACAGGTTTGGTGGGGGTGAGTGTCGTAGAGATTTCCATCTCTACGTTTGCTTCTTCTCACTTGACAACATTGATCGAAACAACGGCTCAAGATATACATTGTGGACTTGAGAATGCTAGAAATGTCGAAGTGAATTAAAGAATCTCTGATTCTTGTAAAGCAACTCAATTCTTCGTCATCTAATCCTTCTTTTGATGAAGGTCACACTTCTCAATTTGGGACCTATACAAACTTTCAATATTTATATGTATCTATGCTCGAGGTCAATTCGATATGTTCAAGATAACGAAGTCATGGGTTCAAACTGCGTTGAATATTTTATTTACGAAATTCTCTAAAAGGCAAAGAGTGGTCCATTCTTAAACCTTATTCACAAGAGAAGAAAAGAATTCGATGACTTCAAATCATTAGAAATGGTTAGATAAATGGATATACATGCGCTAACAAAGGTTCACCATTCGTTGCCTTAAAACGGATATGCAGATGTGGCTAAAAATAAGTGGGAGTTGCGCATGAGGAAAGTAGACAAAAAGAAACATGCAAAAAGGGGACGTTGGAAGGGCACGTGTCTGGTAACTTCGACTTGACAAGTAATGAAGGTCGCCAGGTGAGAAGGTAAGCTACTATGGACTCATGCTTGTCTGAGGACAGGACAGTCCCCCTTTCTTTTGGAGACAGCATCATTCCGGAGCTACTGGAAATAGTTTTCGTGGTCCAGTCATGCTCATCATGGCATCCAAAAGCGTTCACGTGCTATGAAACCGAGCTTTGGCGCTTATTCTGAAAGACAGGAGCGCGCTCCTCTTTTAAGAGCATATCAGCAGTGCTTCCTTGATGACATAATGGAAGAGCATATCAGCAGTGCTGGCAGTGCTGGCAGACTTCCGATTTATTTGAAAGGATATCAGTCCATTGCCGCCAGCATTTGATGAATCATTGGAGGATAAACGTGATAAGGATACTGAGACAGGTAGGATGAAGGGAAATCTGATTGAATGCTCAACCGATGTTGATGCTGCTATGGAGACAGATAGTGAGCATCAATCAAATACTCTGATCAACATTCGACAGTGATGTTATATACTTCTCTGATGCGCTATATTTTGACAACAATCCGACCAAAGATGAGCTGCACTTTATACATATTCTGATGACAGAGATATCCAAGTAGAACATTTAAACTATGCACAGGTTAGTTTTATCTTCGATAATTATTATTCTCTACAGATCAAGTGTTTGCAAATATACGACTACTTATAGCATTGATTTGGAGATATCCGACTACTTATAGCATAGATTTGGAATTGTGTTCTTATTTCTCTGCGCAACAGAAGTTTCCTGTAATCTTCAGTTTTTAAGGTGAATTTCAGATGTTAAAGGTTGTAAAAGAACAACTGAACAAGATGAAGATTCTCCTTCATTTGATTTTCACGTATTCTCTGATGTGTAATGAGCTTTTGATTATGGTGCTTTGATATGATGAAGCTTTGATGGATGTGCATGATAGTCTGACGCCACCATAGCCTGTAACTCTTTAGATCCTGACATACGCTTTGTCACTCTGAAGTTGGGTTCTATTAATGCTCTGATGAATCGAACCCATGTCCTCCTTATGAGAGAAAACCAACCAGGCAGATGATGTAAGTAAGAATGAAGCCGAAAGATACCCAAGAGTTGTTTTGCTCGCTATCATATCTGAGCTATAATATGAAAGTTCAATGATGAACTCGGAAATAAAAGATATTCATCGAAAGAAGCATTGGCGCATATGGTGAAGAACCAGGTCAGATCTTATAATGAGATTTTGTTTTTTTTGTTGGAACTAACTTTTCAATTGATTGTAGCCATGTTTTCCATTGCACTTCATCTGTTTGACTTTTATTAGTTGATCTATCATTATACAAACGCAAATCTAAATTGTATGTGACTGTAAAAGTGACATACTTCCTCAATGTTTAGTGTTCGACAATAATGACTGAGAAATTGATCTTCAATATACATATAATCGTCGGTTTAAGTTTCCAATTCTCTATGCATTCAAATTGACAGGTAACAGTAATTGGTGCAGTTTGCATCATATGTTTTAGATGTTGATATATTGCACCACAGTATTTGAGTTATCCCAGATGCTTCAGCTCCCACTCCATCTGTTCTAATAGTTGACTCACACGACAATAGTGTTGAAATGCTTTGGTGCATCTAAAATCACGGATGAAAATTCAGCAGAAATATGTAACATTTGATTCTTTCGCTTTTTATGAATCGTTTGTCAGACACACGATATTTATTTACTTCTGATAATGTCCGAATTTATACATGTCTCCTGCATCAACGCTTTGATCAGTGCTATGTTATTCGGTCATCAAATCTTAACGACCTTCCGACCATATATGAACGTTTATGAAGGAAACCTCTGATAAGCCAAGTTGTCTTCTCAGCATCCATCACAATCCCTAATATGTATGTTGTTAATGATCGTCATCGCTACTTTTGTTTTAGTTATAGTCGTTCAAACAGCCAACAGTGTTTGGATTTGAAAATGCATATTCTGCGGACTTAGGAAAAACTTATGTTTCTTCTCAATGTAAGTGATATTAATAAATCGTAAAACTATGAACTTTTGATTTATGTTTTTTGGGCGATGGCAGCTTAGTTTAAACTATAGACGTTTATGAAAAGGCTAGGATTCATGATGATTAAGATAACATTTGACCAAGCATGACGAAATGGCTTCTCTAAAGAATTGCTATTACAACCTTTTTTAATTCATTATCTAGGAATTTTAAATGATAAAGTCAATACTACAGATGACAAACCATCGATGTGTTATATAGTTTTGCAATTTTCTTTGCTCTCCCCATTGCTTAATCAATTGCCTAAATTGATTTGCTTTGGTAATATTATCTTTAAGTAAAACAAATAGAATACTATTCATTGTTACGTTTTTGGAAATTTGATTATGTATTTGCTAAACGATTCATATGCTTGATATTTTGAAGAAATGTTCCAATCAGATCCTTTTGATTAGAACATCGCTTTATTAGCAATTAAAGATATCTGTCTTTAGACAAGACATATTGTGTACAAGCTAAAGCAACTTTAAACACGATCTATGATAAAGAAACAAGTGTCCAAACATGACGGATAATTCGGCGTAAATAGTGGTCATTAGAAAAGTATACTATCAACTGTTTTTGAGTGTGTATGTGCTTTAAGGTTTTTGAAAACAATTAAGATTTACTACACCTGAGCTGGCTCCAAGCACCTAGCGTGCATCATAATTTTTGCGGTTGGCTTGATCCACCAGCCGTCCCTTTCGCGCCTACAATTGGTGAACCCGACGTGAAACACCACGGTCCGACAATCTCAGGTAGTGTATGTGTCAATTTCTATTTATAAATGAGCATGTTCTTAAGGGAGTTTTGTGTATTTTTCTCCCTCACAATTAAAAAAGATATGTTTAGGGAGTTTTGTATTTTTCTCCCTTATAATTAAAAAATATATATTTGATAGGGAGTTTTGTGTGTTTTTCTCCCTCATAATTAAAAAAGATATGTTAGGGAGTATTGTGTATTTTTCTCCCTCATAATTAAAAAAGAAATGATAGGGAATTTTGTATTTTTCTTCCTGAAAATTAAAAGAAAATATACGAAAGGGAGTTCTGTAGTTTTCTCCCTCACAATTAAAAAAACATATGAATGGGAGTTCTGTATTTTTCTCCCTCACAATTAAAAAATATATATGATTAGGAGTTTTGTAGTTTTCTCCCTCACAATTAAAAAACATATGCAGGGGAGTTTTACCTATCCCTCATCAAAAGGTACTTACGAGAACGGGAGTTTTACCTCTCCCTCATCAAAGGGTACTTACGAGCACGGATGTTTTACCTCTCCCTCATCAAAAGGTGCTTATGAGCACGGGAGTTTTACCTCTCCCTCACCAAAAGGTCCTTACGAGCATGGGAGTTTTATCTCTCCCTCATCAAAAGGTACTTATGAGCACGGGAGTTTTACCTCTCTCTCATCAAAAGGTACTTACGAGCATGGACATCATCAAAACTTAACTACGAGCACGAGATAAACTGATTGAATGCATGAATGCATGATTGCATTTATGCAAATGCATGTGCAAAGCATGATGGTTAGGTTTGAATGAATATATGTGCATAAATATGAGCATGAATTTATGTATATGCAGGTTTCTATTACACTAATCATCTTTATGAGTTGTTGATAATAGATACTAATCAAGAGCCAATTCAGGATCTTGAGATGGTTTGTATGGAAGAAAACTACTTTGCGTTACATATTTATGTTCTTTTAGTATACCTATTATGTTTTTTTTTTTGAGATTTGATATTTTTCATCTTTTAGTATGTTTAATAAGTCCACGAAGTGATGGCGAGAGGATGATGCAGATGAAAAAAAGTACAAGGAGTCAAAATATGTTTTAGGAAGTGATGAGTGTATTACTTTGACTAGAAATCATGAGAACTGTTTCCTTATTTGCACCATGATTTTATAATTGCATCTATAGTATGCATGCTTCAAAATGTATGTGCACTCATTCATGCCCATAGGTGCACATCTATTTGCATAATCAAAAAAATTGTAATTGCATAATGTAATCAAATAAGTTTGTATAATGAGTGGAAAGCTTCTACATCGAGAGCCAATTACTCTATCTATGCACCATTTATTTTTCTTCATGCATGAAGAGTATGTATGGTAGGGTCGCATTTCATGACCTTGCATCGAGGCACAATTTGCGTTTCCCAATGCACTCTTGAGTGATTTGAAAGGGCTCATGTATGTTCATATTAATTGTATGCGAGGAAGAGCACAAGCCTCGTCATCTAATGTCATTTCTCTCTCGTTTGCACCATATTTGTTTATATATGCATTTTAAAAGTATGCATTTTATAGGGCTAATTACACGGCCTTGCAGAGGCACTTTTTTTTTCAATCTCATGCACATGCTATATATTATGAACTTTATCATTGATTTTGGAAGCAGCAAGCAGGCCTTGGTTGGTGCGTCTGGAGGAAGCACAGGTTTGGTGGGGGTAAGTATCGTAGAGATTTCCATCTCTACGTTTGCTTCTTCTCACTTGACAACATTGTTCGAAACAACGGCTCAAGATATACATTGTGGATTTGAGAATGCTAGAAATATCGAAGTGAATTAATGAAGTATCTCTGATTCTTGTAAAGCAACTTAACTCTTCGTCATCTAATCCTTCTTTTGATGAAGGTCACACTTCTCAATTTGGGACCTATACAAACTTTCAATATTTATATGTATCTATGCTCGAGGTCAATTCGATATGTTCAAGATAACGAAGTCTTGGTTTCAAACTCCCTTGAATATCTTATTTACGAAATTCTCTAAAGGCAAAGGATGGTCCATTCTTAAACCTTATTCACAAGAGAAGAAAACAATTCGATGACTTCAAATCATTACAAATGGTTAGATAAATGGATATACATGCGCTAACAAAGGTTCACCATTCGTTGCCTTAAAACGGATATGCAGAGGTGGCTAAAAATAAGTGGGAGTTGCGCATGAGGAAAGTAGACGAAAAGAAACACGTAAAAAGGGGACGTTGGAAGGGGACGTGTCTGGTGACTTCGACTTGACAAGTAATGAAGGTCGCCAGGTGAGAAGGCAAGCTACTATGGACTCATGCTTGTCTGAGGACAGGCCAGTGCCCCTTTCCTTTGGAGACAGCATCATTCCGGAGCTACTGGAAATAGTTTTCGTGGTCCAGTCATGCTCATCATGGCATCGAAAAGCGTTCACGTCCTATGAAACCGAGCTTTGTCGCTTATTCTGAAAGTCAGGAGCGCGCTCCTCTTTTAAGAGCACATTTGGATGGGATCTTATTATCTAGTTGCTTCCTTGATGACATAATGGAAGAGCATATCTCCAGTGCTGGCAGTGTTTCAAAGAGCAATGGACTTGTTAGATCACAGTCCTACCCGCTAGAAGGTTTCTATCATGCTTCGGAGAATCGCATCATCGACATTACAAAGACTTCCGATTTATTTGAAAGGATATCAGTCCATTGCCGCCAGCAATTGATGAATCATTGCAGGATAAACGTGATAAGGATACTGAGAATGCTAGGATGAAGGGAAATATGATTGAATGCTCAATCGATGTTGATGCTGCTATGGAGACAGATAGTGAGCATCAATCAAATACTCTGATCAACATTCGACAGTGATGTTATATACTTCTCTGATGCGCTATATTTTGACAACAATCGGACCAAAGATGAGCTGCACTTTATACATATTCTGATGACAGAGATATCCAAGTAGAACAATTAAACTATGCACAGGTTAGTTTTATCTTCGATAATTATTATTCTCTACAGATCAAGTGTTTGCAAATATTCGACTACTTATAGCATTGATTTGGAGATATACGACTACTTGTAGCATAGATTTGGAATTGTGTTCTTATTTCTCTGCGCAACAGAAGTTTCCTGTAATCTTCAGTTTTTAAGGTGAATTTCAGATGTTAAAGGTTGTAAAAGAACAACTGAACAAGATGAAGATTCTCCTTCATTTGATTTTCACGTATTCTCTGATGTGTAATGAGCTTTTGATTATGGTGCAAGATGAAGATTCTCCTTCATTTGATTTTCACGTATTCTCTGATGTGTAATGAGCTTTTGATTATGGTGCTTTGATATGATGAAGCTTTGATGGATGCGCATGATAGTCTGACGCCACCATAGCCTGTAACTCTTTAGATCCTGATATACGCTTTGTCATTCTGAAGTTGGGTTCTATTAATGCTCTGATGAATCGAACCCATGTCCTCCTTATGAGAGACAACCAACCAGGCAGATGATGTAAGTAAGAATGAAGCCGAAAGATACCCAAGAGCTGTTTTGCTCGCTATCATATCTGAGCTATAATATGAAAGTTCAATGATGAACTCGCAAATAAAAGATATTCATCGAAAGAAGCATTGCCGCATATGGTGAAGAACGAGGTCAGATCTTATAATGAGATTCTGTTTTTTTGTTTTCTGTAACTAACTTTTCAATTGATTGTAGCCATGTTTTCCATTGCCCTTCATCTGTTTGATTTTTATTAGTTGATCTATCATTATACAAATGCAAATCTAAATTGTATGTGACTGTAAAAGTGACATACTTCCTCAATGTTTAGTGTTCGACAATAATGACTGAGAAATTGATCTTTGGTGCATCTAAAATCGCGGATGAGAATTCAGCACAAATATGTAACATTCGATTCTTTCGCTTTTTATGAATCATTTGTCAGACACACGATATTTATTTACTTCTGATAATGTCCGAACTTATACATGTCTCCTGCATCAACGCTCTGATCAGTGCTATGTTATTCGGTCATCAAATCTTAACGACCTTTCGACCATATATGAACGTTTATCAAGGAAACCTCTGATAAGCCAAGTTGTCTTCTCAGCATCCATCACAATCCCTAATATGTATGTTGTTAATGATCGTCATCGCTACTTTTGTTTTAGTTATAGTCGTTCAAACAGGCAATAGTGTTTGCATTTGAAAATGCATTTTCTGCGCACTTAGGAAAAACTTATGTTTCTTCTCAATGTAAGTGATATTAATAAATAGTAAAACTATGAACTTTTGATTTATGTTTTTTGGCTACTGGCAGCTTAGTTTAAACTATAAACGTTTATGAAAAGGCTAGGATTCATGGTGATTAAGATAGCATTTGACCAAGCATGAAGAAATGGCTTCCCTAAAGAATTGCTATTACAACCTTTTTTAATTCATTATCCGGGAATTTTAACTGATAGTCATACTACAGATGACAAACCATCGATGTGTTATATAGTTCTGCATTTTTCTTTGCTCTCCCCATTGCCTTACCCATTGCCTAAATTGTTTTGCTTTGGTAATATCATCCTTAAGTAAAACAAATAGAATACTATTCATTGTTACGTTTTTGGGAATTCGATTATGTATTTGCTAAACGATTCATATGCTTGATATTCTGAAGAAATGTTCCAATCCGATCTTTTTGATTAGAACATCGCTTTATAAGCAATTAAAGATGTCTGTATTCAGACAAGACTTATTGTGTACAAGCTAAAGCAACTTTAAACAAGATCTATGATAAAGAAACAATTGTCCAAACATGACGGATAATTCGGCGTAAATAGTGATCTTTAGAAAAGTATAGTATCAATTGTTTTTGAGTGTGTATTTGCTTTAAGGCTTTTGAAAACAATTAAGATTCACTAGACCTGAGCTTGCTCCAAGCACCTGGCATGTGTCATAATTTTCTGTGGTTGGCTTGATCCACCAGCCGTCGCTTTCGCGCCTGCAATTGGTGAACCTGACATGAAACACCACGGCCCGGCAATCTGAGGTAGTGTATGTGTAAATTTCTGTTTATAAATGAGCATGTTCTTAAGGGAGTTTTGTGTATTTTTCTCCCTCACAATTAGAAAGATATGTTTAGGGAGTTTTGTGTATTTTTCTCCCTCACAATTAAAAAAGATATGTTTAGGGAGTTTTGTATTTTTCTCCCTCAAACTTAAAAACTATATATTTGATAGGAAGTTTTGTGTATTTTTCTCCCTCACAATTAAAAAAGATATGTTAGAGAGTTTTGTGTATTTTTATCCCTTACAATTAAAAAAGATATGATAAGAGATTTTGTATTTTTCTCTCTCAGAATTAAAAAAAAACATATGAAAGGGAGTTCTGTGGTTTTCTCCCTCACAATTAAAAAAACATATGAACGGTTGTTTTTTATTTTTTTCCCTCACAATCAAAAAAATATATATATTCGGGAGTTTTGTAGTTTTCTCTCTCACAATTAAAATAACATATGCATGGGAGTTTTACCTCTCCCTCATCGAAAGATACTTACGAGCACGGGAGTTTCAACTCTCCCTCATTAAAAGGTACTTACGAGCACGGGAGTTTTACCTCTCTCTCATCAAAAGGTACTTAGGAGCACGGGAGTTTTACCTCTCCCTCATCAAAAGGTACTTGCGAGCACGGGAGTTTTACCTCTCCCTCATCAAAAGGTACTTACGACCACGGGAGTTTTACCTCTCTCTCATCAAAAGGTAGTTAGGAGCACGGGAGTTTTACCTCTCCCTCATCAAAAGGTTCTTACGAGCATGGGCGTTTTACCTCTCCCTCATCAAAAGGTACTTACAATCATGGAAGTTTTATCTCTTCCTCATCAAAAGGTAATTACGAGCACGAGATAAACTGATTGAATGCATGAATGCAGGATTGCATTTATGCAAATGCATGTGCAAAGCATGATGATTAGGTTTGAATGAATATATGTGCGTAAATATGAGCATGAATTTATGTATATGCAGGTTTCTATTACACTAATCATCTTTATGAGTTGTTGATAACATGTACTAATCAAGAGCCAATTCAGGATCCTGAGATGGTTTGTATGGAAGAAAACTACTTTCTGTTACATATTTATATTCTTTTTGTATACCTATTATGTTTTTTTGAGAATTGATATTCTTCATCTTTTAGTATGTTTAATACGTCCAGGAAGTGATGCCGAGAAGATGATGCAAATGAAGAAAAGAACAAGGAGTCAAAATATGTTTTAGGAAGTGATGAGAGTGTATTACTTTGACTAGAAATCATGAGAACCGTTTCCTTATTTGCACCATGATTTTATAATTACATCTATAGTATGCATGCTTCAAAATATATGTACACTCATTCACGCCCATAGGTGCATATCCATTTGCACAATGAAAAAAATTGTAATTGCATAATGTATTCAAATAAGTTTGTATGGTGAGTGAAAAGCTTCTACATCGAGAGCCAATTACTCTATCTATGCACCATTTGTTTTTCCTCATGCATGAAGAGTATCTATGGTAGGTTCGCATTTAATGACCTTGCATCAAGGCACAATTTGCGTTTTTCCATGCACTCTTAAGTGATTTGAAAGGGCTAATGTATATTCACATTAATTGTATGCGAGGAAGAGCACAAGCCTCGTCATCAGATGCCAGTCTTTTCTTGTTTGCACCATATTTGTTTATATATGTATTTTAAAAGTATGCATTTTATAGGGGTAATTACACGGCCTTGCACGGGTACTTTTTTTTTCAAACCCATGCACATGCTATATGTTATGAACTTTATCATTGATTTTGGAAGCAGCAAGCAAGTCTTAGTTGGTGCGTCCGGAGGAAGCACAGGTTTGGTGGAGGTGAGTGTCGTAGAGATTTCCATCTCTACGTTTGCTTCTTCTCACTTGACAACATTGTTCGAAACAACGGCTCAAGATATACATTGTGGATTTGAGAATGCTAGAAATATCAATGTGAATTAATGAAGTATCTCTTAGTCTTGTAAAGCAACTCAATTCTTCGTCATCTAATCCTTCTTTTGATGAAGGTCACACTTCTCAATTTGGGACCTATACAAACTTTCAATATTTCTATTTATCTATGCTCGAGGTCAATTCCATATGTTCAAGATAACGAAGTCATGGGTTCAAACTCCGTTGAATATTTCATTTACGAAATTCTCTAAAAGGCAAAGGGTAGTCCATTCTTAAACCTTATTCACAAGAGAAGAAAAGAATTCGATGACTTCAAATCATTACAAATGGTTATATAAAAGGATATACATGCCCTAACAAAGGTTCACCATTCGTTGCCTTAAAACGGATATGCAGAGATGGATAAAAATAAGTGGGAGTTGCGCATGAGGAAAGTAGACGAAAAGAAACATGCAAAAAGGGGACGTTGGAAGGGGACGTGTCTGGTGACTTCGACTTGACAAGTAATGAAGGTCGCCAGGTGAGAAGGCAAGCTACTATGGACTCATGCTTGTCTGAGGACAGGCCAGTGCCCCTTTCCTTTGGAGACAGCATCATTCCGGAGCTACTGGAAATAGTTTTCTGGGTCCAGTCATGCTCATCATGGCATCGAAAAGCGTTCACGTCCTATGAAACCGAGCTTTGTCGCTTATTCTGAAAGTCAGGAGCGCGCTCCTCTTTTAAGAGCACATTTGGATGGAATCTTATTATCTAGTTGCTTCCTTGATGACATAATGGAAGAGCATATCTCCAGTGCTGGCAGTGTTTCAAAGAGCAATGGACTTGTTAGATCACAGTCCTTCCCGCTAGAAGGTTTCTATGATGCTTCGGAGAATCGCATCATCGACATTACAAAGACTTCCGATTGATTTGAGAGGATATCAATCCATTGCCGCCAGCAATTGATGAATCATTGCAGGATAAACGTGATAAGGATACTGAGACAAGTAGGATGTTGATGCTGCTATGGAGACAGATAGTGAGCATCAATCAAATACTCTGATCAACATTCGACAGTGATGTTATATACTTCACTGATGCCCTATATTTTGACAACAATCGGACCAAAGATGAGCTGCACTTTATACATATTCTGATGACAGAGATGTCCAAGTACAACAATTAAACTATGCACAGGTTAGTTTTATCTTCGATAATTATTATTCTCTACAGATCAAGTGTTTGCAGATATACGACTACTTATAGCATTGATTTGGAGATATACGACTACTTATAGCATAGATTTGGAATTGTGCTCTTATTTCTCTGCGCAACAGAAGTTTCCTGTAATCTTCAGTTTATAAGGTGAATTTCAGATGTTAAAGGTTGTAAAAGAACAACTGAACAAGATTAAGATTGTCCTTCATTTGATTTTCACGTATTCTCTGATGTGTAATGAGCTTTTGATTATGGTGCTTTGATATGATGAAGCTTTGATGGATGCGCATGATACTCTGACGCCACCATAGCCTGTAATTCTTTAGATCCTGACATACGCTTTGTCACTCTGAAGTTGGGTTCTATTAACGCTCTGATGAATCGAACCCATGTCCTTATGAGAAACAACCAACCAGGCAGATGATGTAAGTAAGAAGGAAACCGAAAGATACCCAAGAGCTATTTTGCTCGCTATCATATCTGAGCTATAATATGAAAGTTCAATTATGAACTCGGAAATAAAAGATATTCATCGAAAGAAGCATTGGCGCATATGGTGAAGAACTAGGTCAGATCTTATAATGAGATTTTGTTTTTTTTTCTGTAATTAACTTTTCAATTGATTGTAGCCATGTT
>MU263411.1:15000-20000 GCA_020310875.1 Ceratopteris richardii
AGATTTGAAGCTACAGGTGAAGTAAAGATGGGAGATAGTCTCCAAATTGAAAAGTTGGATAGAGAAAACTATCCTGCATGGTCTATGAGGATGGAAGCTCATCTTATGAGCAAAGATCTGATAGGATACCTCACAGGAGATGAAGAAAAGCCAGAATTCAGAGATCCTAGTGTTCCAACTAGGGAGGAGCTTGCAGATTTGAAGAATTGGATGAAGAAGGATGCTCAAGCAAGAAGCATCATCTACATGGCAGTCAATGACTATTTGCTTCCTCACATTAGAGGACTTGAGAGTGCTTGTGACATTTGGAATGCTTTGGAAGAGCATTTCCAAAATACAACCAAATCAAGGAAGGCTTCACTATGGGCAGAATTTACTACCTTCAAGAAGAAGGCCTCACAATCAATCTCTGATTATGTGACAAAGATGAAGGATATTGCACATTCTTTAGGTGCAGTTGATGAAGATATTGAAGAAGACAAATTGGTAAGACAAATACTTACAGGGCTAAGAGGAGATGAGAAGTGGAAGCCTTTCATTTTATCTACAGAACTTTCATTAGATCACTTTACTCCTGATTTGAATCAATTGTTAGGTCATATGCTAACTTTTGAAAATGATGTCAAAGGAGATGTTGATAAGAGTGCAGGTCATGCAATGTATTCTAAAGACAAGAAGAAAGCCAACAAAGGAAAGCAACAATCAGGTGAAGAAGAAGGTACATCAAACCAAGCAAATTTCATAAGAGGAAGAGGAAATGGCAGAAGTAGAGGAAGAGGCAGAAACAACAAAGAGAATGCAAGAGCTTGTTGGATATGTGGTAAGACCAATCATCTATCTCATGATTGTTGGCACAATAATCAAAACAATGGTAATTATCAGAACTTTAATCAAAGAGCAAGAGGTGGTAGATTTCAGAGAGGAAATTTCAGAGGTAGAGGTGGTAGGAATTCTTTTGGAAGAGGTGGTGGAAGAAACTTCCAAAATCAATCCTATAATAACACCTACTACAACTATGCATCAGATCAAAAGGAGGATTCGACTCTCATTATGAATACATGTGAAACCTCACATGAGGACATGAGAGTGTTCTATATTGATTCAGGATGTAGTAATCATTTAAGTGGAAATATTGCTTTGATGACTGACCTAGATCATAATGCAATTAATCATACAGTTCAGACAGGTGATAATACAAAGCATAAGGTAAAGTCAATTGGTTCAGTCAAGGCTAAGGATGGGAGCACTCTTCTGAGTAAGGTACTTTATGTTCCCACAATTCCAAAGAATTTGATCAGTGTAGGTCAAATTGTGGAAAAAGGTTATGAGGTAAGGTTTACCAATGATGGAGTTTATGTGGAAGACCCTAGTCAAGGGTATAAACAAGTTATTGCAGGAAAGAAAGAAGGAAGGCTTTTCACATTGAAGGTACAAGGAAATGTTGGACATGCTATGTTCACATATGGAGAGCAGAAGGTGTCAGAATTGGATCTTTGGCACAAAAGACTTGGACACTTTAATGAAAGAGGTATCAAAGAAATGATTAACAATGATTCAGTGCTTGGAATGCCTAACATTGCAGGTCAACACATGACATACAGATGTGAGGCATGTCAATTAGGTAAGGCTCATAAGCAATCCTATTCCAAGCATGGATTTATGTATTCAGAAAGACTTGAATTGGTGCATACAGATGTGTGGGGTCCTTCAAAGGACTTTAGTATAAATGGTTCAAGATATTATGTCATATATGTTGATGATGCTACCAGGTGGATCACAATTTATGTGATTAAGGAAAAGTCAGAAGTGTTTAATACATTTAAACACTATCATGCATATGCAGAAAGGATTACAGGTCAAAAATTGAAGAGACTAAGGTCAGATGGAGGGGGAGAGTATTTTTCAAATGAGTTCAATGATTATTTGTGGAATGCAGGTATAAAGAGAGAAGTTACTTGCAGGTACTCTCCTCAACAAAATGGGGTAGCAGAAAGAAGAAATAGGACTCTTGTTGAGTTTGCAAGGTCCATGATGAAAGAGAAGAATTGCCCAAATTATTTGTGGGCTGAGGCTGTTAATACAGCTACATATTTGGTTAATAGATTGCCTTGTAAAGCTTTGCAGGGTATGACACCATATGAAGCTTGGTGGGGTAAGAAGCCTACCTTGGATCATTGCAGAATATTTGGATGCTTGGCATATGCATATGTGCCATCTCAATTGAGGCATAAATTGGAGCCTAAGGCAGAGAAGTATGTATTCATTGGTTATGATGATAAGCAAATGGGATACAGGTTGTGGAGTCCATCCACAAAGCAATTTGTTGTATCCAAGGATGTTACATTTGATGAGCAAGGTACTTGGTATGCAGGTAAATATAATGTACATGCAGATGATGAAGAAGTAGTGGAACAAAGGAAAGGTAAAGCAAAGATTCAATTACTTGATGAAAGTGAGAGTAATGAAGTGCAGATTGAAGTTGAAGAGAGGCCAAGGTTTGATCCAGAATGTGATGAACCAGAGACCTCAAGAAGTGCAGAAGTTAGGAGATCATCTAGGCACAAATGGCAACCTACAAGGTATAGCTATGACACTTCATTCTTGACTACTAAAGATTATGCTTATTTGGTAAAAGCAGATGAAGACCCTTCTACATATGAAGAAGCCAAAGGGAAGAAGAATTGGGAAGATGCTATGCAAGAGGAGTATGATGCATTGATAGAGAATCAAACATGGGATTTGGTTCCTAAACCTAATAGTCAGAAGATTATTGGATGTAAGTGGGTTTACAAAACAAAAAGATTTGCAGATGGAAGTGTGTCTAGGTACAAAGCTAGACTTGTTGTGAAAGGGTATGCACAGACATATGGAGTGGACTATGATGAGACTTATAGTCCTGTGGCAAAGATGACAACCATCAGGACACTCATTGCAATTGCTGCTTGTAAAGGTTGGAAGTTGTCTCAATTAGATGTTAAAAATGCTTTCTTGAATGGTTACATTTCAGATGAAGTCTACATGGAGCAACCAGATGGGTTCAAAGATCAAGTGAATCCAAATTATGTATATAAGCTCAAGAGAGCTTTGTATGGGTTGAAGCAAGCCCCAAGGGCTTGGAATTATAGGCTTGTAAAATTCTTGAATGATCTTGGATTTCAAGCATCAAAGGCAGATAGTAGCTTGCTAGTCAAAGCAAGTGAAAATGGATTCATTTATGTGTGTATTTATGTTGATGACATAATACTTACAGGAACAGATGATAAGGGAATACAAATGATCAAGAAGCAGATGGAGAAAGAGTTCAAAATCAGTGATTTGGGGAACCTATCATTCTTCTTGGGAATGGAGATCTCTTATACTCATCATGGAGTATATGTGACCCAAGAAAGGTATCTTAAAAATTTGCTAATCAAATTTAAAATGGAAGATTGCAGGGTTGCACCTACACCTTTGGAAGTGAACCATAAATTGTCTAGGTTTGGAGGAGAAGAGTTCAGAGATATGAAACTCTATCAAAGTTTGGTTGGTAGCTTGATTTATGCTACATTGACAAGGCCTGACTTGTCATATGCAGTTGGTGTGCTTTCACAATTCATGCATTGTCCTAGAAAGGAACATTGGATTGCAGGACAAAGAGTACTTAGGTACATCAAGGGTACACTCAAAGAAGGGTTGTACTATGGGTTTACTTCAGATACAAGAATCAAGATATATAGTGATGCAGATTGGGCAGGTAATGTGGATGATAGAAGATCAACACATGGATACTTGTGCTATGTAGGAGACAAATTGATTTCATGGTGTTCCAAGAAGCAACATACAGTTGCTTTGTCATCTACAGAAGCAGAATATAAAGGTATGGTGGAAGCTGCAAAAGAGGTAATATGGCTAAAGACACTTTTGAAAGTTTTTGATGTGATTCAGAGTACTCCTATTATTTGTGGAGACAATATGAGTTCATTATACTTGGCAGCTAATCCTGTATTTCATGCTAGAACTAAGCATATTGAAATACAGTATCATTTTCTGAGAGAGAAGGTTATTGAGAAGGAAATTGAAGTCATACACACCCCTACAAAAGATCAACTTGCAGATATGATGACTAAAAGTTTGGATGGACCTAAGTTGCAGAGGTTTAAAGATATGGCAGGAATAAAGAAGATGCAGGTAATCACAATTGAAGATTGAGGGGGAGCTGTTGGAGCAGAGCAATCATCAATAGTGATTATATGAAGATCAAAGTGAGAAGATATGTGGAAGAATGAAGATTACTTTCAGAGGAAGAAAATAGAATCAGAAATGTTTCTTTTGTATATTACTCTTGTAAATAGTTCAATGTATTTTGAAAAAGATGACGAGTTAGACTCGTATATATATCTACAGATACGTATTCATAGTAAGAGAGAATGATATAGATCAGATAGAGAAGAATAGGTGAAGAGGTGATGAACATTGTATGTATCATCAACCATATGTATGAAAAGTAATGAAGAAGAAAATGTTGTAGAATTCTGCGCGTCGATCTTCTTTCCCATTCTCCTTCTGTGCTTAATCTTTTGAAGAATCCTTTTGCACGTATCTAAGTCCATAGCTAATCTATCTATGGCTAGAATTTGAGAGATTAATTTCAATCAGGCTGTGAGAATTTTGTTTAGGAACATTCATATGTGAAGATGTTCTGAGAGTCGAAAAATCTGGCGCACATTTCATCTTCAAAGAAATGGTCAGTGCTCAGTCCACAGTGTAAAGTTTTACACAAGTGAGGGCTCAAAATCTAAGTTGGAAGGTAAGCTATCTATGGCTAGAAGATCTTGATCAAACGGGTTCAGAGTTGGGAGAACCAGTGCTAAGAAGTTGCAGGTGTTAAAGTCGCCATTGCAGAGAAGCACTTTCAGACATAGGTAAAGTGTTTCACACATTTCTCAGTGTGTACTTAATCTTTTTGAAAGATTTAACTTGGCAAAGTTGCGCAACCTTAAGACGAAGTGTTGTGCAAAGTT
>MU263411.1:25000-43523 GCA_020310875.1 Ceratopteris richardii
GTGGACGATAATAAACACTAAAAAACTATGTGTTTTTTCTTTTCAATGTCAAATCGTATGTACATGTATTCATCGTAATGTTACCAGAAGCATTTCAGAAGTTAGAATAAACTTTTAACATGTTAAATATATATATATATATATATATATATATATATATATATATATATATATATCAGAATCTAGCACATAAGTACATATACCAACATGCTCCTATTCGTTGGTAGGGAATAACATATGAGCGTTGTCAGAAGAAAACCTCTTAAATATTACGCAGATGGAATTGTGGAATGATTCAGGTATCATAACTTTTCGCACAGTTTGATTCAAGAGCTACACCTCCATCATCATATCTGAAGCTTCACCTCTCTCCAATGCCCAGCTGTTAGAGGATCCCTTCTGTCAAAAATTCATCACTGTCGCGCGTTAGTGCTCTTCGATGCCACTCTTTTTCCTCCTTCTGTGGTCTCTCCTCTTTTGTATATTGGCCCCTTCGATAGCGCCCTCCTGAAGATGGTAATTCTTTCTAGCCAGCTCAGAGAGAGTTCTGTCAGCGCTCTCCTCTCCTTTTGTAGATTTCTGCTATACCTCCTCAATTTCTTGCGTGAATTGTTGTATGACTCCTTCATGCGTTGCCCTCTGTCTCTATGCCATGCAATGCTTGCGGTGCTTTTTGTTTTTCCTTCCAGAACGTGCACCTGTGGAGCATCTTGCTTCCTCCATCGAGATCAGAGAGCCTTCTTCCTTATGCGCAGTCCTCTGGATCCCCTTCTTCCGATAAGCGTGCCTTCATATCTACCCCCCCTTACCATGCACGCCCTCGTTCCCTCAATATGAAGCGCTTTCTCTCCCCTCTTTTTTCGACGGCAGTTATCTCCTCCTAAGCTGTACTTTCCATGCAAATCTGCCAGAAAACTTGTCCGTCTTCTCACTGTTATTTTTACTTCTCCATGATTTTGATTTTTATTTACATTCATGTGTGAATTCCCTTTATCATTGTTAGCAAGCTTTAGCACTAAATGGTTTCTTAGGTTCATATGGTATGAAGTTCGAAACATATGATTATACATAGGTGTGTATACACACATGAACATGAGGTTTTCACCATATTTAGAGTAGTCCTCGTTCAGCTGTGTGCATCCACTTTTTATGATAATCAGGTTATTGACCAATACAAATGCAACATCTAGTCACCCATATTCGAGACATCGGGTAATTAATCTTCAATCAATGACATCTAAGAACCTTGATTTGATCCATTGGCATTCCATGAAGAGCATAAATCCATTGCCGATCCTGCATCATGCCTTCAATAATTCTATTCATTATTTCGGCCATTCATATGCCAAAAGAAAGGATTGGGATATCTAGTTAGGGAGAGAGGATCTCTCCGACATCCACCCCCACCAAACTTGTGCATCCTCCGGATGCGCCAAATAACCTGAGAATAAACCTGTTTTCTGCTTCATGATAAAAGTCAATTTCATAGCATAATATGTGCATGGGTTTTAAAATCAAAGTGCCTTATGCACGGCTGCGTAATTAGCCCTATGTATATGCACACTTTGAAAATGCATGTATAAAATTAATGGTGCAATCAATAAGAAAAATAGCTTCTGAAGACGAGGTTGGTGCACTCGCTCTCATACATAGCAATGTGATTATACATTCATCCTTACAGTCACTCGTATGTGCATGGGTATAGATCAGATCGTGCCGAAATGCATGGTCATGTAGTGTGACCCTAATACATGCATACTTTATGTGCATTTTCAAAATTATGGTGCATATGAGGTAAGAGCTTTTGATGAAGAGGTTTTCTATTGTTGGAACAAGCCAATCACAAATTGATGATTATACAGATCTTGAAGAAATCTTATGGTTGGAATGAAGCAAAGAAAGATACTTGTGAAAGTGAAGAAGATTTCAGGATGATGTCTTGTACACATATGTACATATAAGTGAAGAATCTTGTAAACTGAGTATGGCTAAACTCTTAGGATGATTAGTAGCAATGTCATAGACACGTGATGAGTCTAAAGTCATGTATATATAAGTTAATGATGACAAGAATTATGAGTGAGAGTCATTTGTAGATGACAAACTTCAGAAAGATGTGTAGAGAGTTTTTTCCCAGAAAATAGCGACGGGTTTTTCTCTGAGTGCTCTCTGTCTGATCATGTGGATCAGAAATCCTTTTGTACACATCTAATTGAGAAGCTAATGAAGCTATGTCTAGAGTTTCAGAATCTAATTCCTCTCCTACTGTGAGAATGATCAATAGGAACATTCATATGTGAACTTTGGAAACTGAAGTCTGAGAGTAGCGCACTTTTCCATCTCAGTATTTTGATCAGATCTGAGTGTATACTGTAAAGTTTTTGATGAGTGAGCACTTAAAATTTAAGTTAGAAGATAAGGAAGCTATGGCTAAAAGCATTTAGCAAAACGGGTTTCAGATTGAGAGAAATCAACTTAAGAAGTTGACTATGTCGAAGGCGCAACTTCTGAGAGACAGTTATTTACATATCATTGATCTTAATGATCAAATTAAACTTTTGGTGATTACTTTTGAGAACTAATGACTAGTATGATTGCACAAAGGTATTGCTAATACTTGTGCATCATTTACTTGAAGAAATTTGAAGTTTTGTGCAGGTAAAGAAGTTGATTTCTGAAGCAGACTTTCTGAAGTAAACATTTCTTCACTCAGAGAAGTGTTGATTGAAGTTTTGGTAAAGAAGATCATTGTTTGTGTAAAGTTTGGTTTATAATTGACATAGAAGTGTTCTTAAGTCAGTATAAATCAAACCTTTGGAGATTAAGAGGTCTCCAACAGTGGTATCAGAGCTGAAGGTACAATACAAGAGAAGAAAAGACAATTGAAGTTCCGACTGGTGCAGATATTGGAGATCTTCCAAATCAAAGGAGGACAAGGACAAATTATTGAAGATAACCTGCAGAAGTTCAAAGCACGAGTTAGAAAAGAATCAAGAAGGACAAAGCTTATATCAAAGGTACATTTTATCCTCATAAATCATAGTAATTGCAGATACAGAAGGTCAAGGATGGGAGAAAGCTTGCAGATTGATAAGCTAGATAGAGAGAACTATCCAGCTTGGTCCATGAGGATGGAGGCACACCTCATGAGTAAAGATTTGATGGCATTTATTACAGGAGATGAAGAAAAACCTGAATTTGCAGATCCTAGTATTCCAACTAGGGAAGAGCTTGCAAACTTGAAGGCTTGGATGAGAAAGGATGCTCAGGCAAGGAGTATCATTTACATGGCTGTAAATGATTATCTTCTACCTCACATTAGAGGTTTGGAAAGTGCAACAGATGTTTGGAATGCTTTGGAAGAGCATTTCCAGAATACAACCAAGTCAAGGAAGTCCTCACTATGGGCTGAATTCACAACCTTCAAGAAGAAGAGCTCACAATCAATTTCTGATTATGTGGCAAGGATGAAGGATATTGCAAATAGCTTGGGAGCAGTGGATGAAGACATTGAAGAGGAAAAGTTGGTAAGACAAATACTTACAGGTCTGAGAGGAGATGAGAAGTGGAAGCCTTTCATATTGTCCATAGAATTGTCACTTGATCACTTTACTCCTGATCTTAATCAATTGCTAGGACACATGCTAACCTTTGAGCAGGACCTTAAAGGAGACAATGATAGAAGTACAAGCCAAGCTATGTACTCCAAGGACAAGAAAAAGAATGGCAAGGGAAAGCAATCGAATGATGATGAAGGGAATTCAAATCAAGCTAACTTCACAAAGGGAAAGATGAATTTCAGAGGTAAAGGAAGAGGAGGTAAGAACAAAGATAATGCTAAAGCTTGTTGGATTTGTGGCAGAACAAATCATTTGGCAAATGATTGTTGGTATAACAATCAAAATGGTGGAAGTAATAATCAGAATTATAATCAAAGAGGTAGAGGAGACAAAAACCAAAGAGGCAATTTCAGAGGAAGAGGTGGTAGGACATCATATGGTAGAGGAGGTGGAAGAAACTTCCAATCTCAGTCCTACAACAACATTTATTACAATTATGCATCAGATCAGAAGGATGATATGACTCTTATCCTGAATGCAACTCATGAATCAATGGGAGAAGATCAAAGAGTGTTTTATATTGACTCAGGGTGTAGCAACCATCTGAGTGGGAATCTATCATTGATGACTGATATGGAAGCAAGGGTGAATGGACATACAGTTCAAACAGGTGACAATACCAAACATAAAGTGGAGAGCATTGGATCAGTAAAGACAAAGAGTGGAAGTACACTTCTGAGCAAGGTACTTTATGTTCCTACTATTCCTAAAAATTTGATAAGTGTAGGGCAAATTGTGGAGAAAGGATATGAGGTAAGATTCACAAATGATGGTGTTTATGTACAAGATCCAAATCAGGGATATAGAAACATAATTACAGGTAAAAAGGAAGGAAGATTGTTCACTCTCAAAGTCCAAGGTAATGTGGGACATGCATTATTTACTTATGGAGGTCAAAAGGTTTCTGAATTAGACCTATGGCATAAAAGGCTAGGTCATTTCAATGAGAGAGCTATAAAGGTAATGTCAAAGAATCAGGTGGTGCTTGGATTGCCAAATATTGAAGGGCAACATATGGTGTACAAGTGTGAAGCTTGTCAATTAGGTAAAGCACATAAAGGTTCTTACAACAAGTCAGGGTACAAGCATTCAAATATGCTTGAATTGGTTCATACAGATGTATGGGGTCCCTCAAGGGACTATAGCATAAATGGATCCAGATATTATGTGTTGTTTGTTGATGATGCAACCAGGTGGATTACTTTATATGTAATCAAGGATAAATCAGAAGTTTTCAAGACATTCAAACATTTTCATGCTTATGCAGAAAGGATCACAGGGCAAAAGCTCAAAAGGTTAAGATCAGATGGAGGGGGAGAGTATTTCTCTAAAGAGTTTGATGATTATTTGTGGAATGCAGGTATCAAAAGAGAAGTAACTTGCAGGTATTCCCCTCAACAGAATGGAATAGCAGAAAGGAGAAATAGGACTCTTGTAGAATTTGCAAGAGCCATGATGAAGGAAACCCCTTATGAAGCATGGTGGGGTAAGAAACCTACCCTTGATCATTGTAAGGTATTTGGATGTATTGCATATGCTTATGTTCCTTCACAATTAAGACATAAACTAGAACCAAAAGTAGAGAAGTATGTGTTTATTGGATATGATGATAGACAGATGGGTTACAGGTTGTGGAGTCCATCCACAAAGCAATTTCTTGTTACTAAAGATGTGACATTTGATGAGCAAAATACATGGTATACAGGATCAACAAATGATTTTGCAGGTGTTGAAGAGATACAAAGAAAAGGAAAGGCAAAAGTAAAAGTGTATGAAGAAAGTATTGATGATGTTGATTCTAGAAGTAGATTGCAGGATCATGTAGAAGAAGGTCCAAGATTTGATCCAGAATCAAATGAGGCTGAAACTTCAAGAAGTGCAGAAATCAGAAGATCTACAAGAGAAAGGAAAGAACCTATAAGGTATAGTTATGATACATCTTTCCTAACAACAAAAGATTATGCTTACATTGTGAAGACAGAAGAAGATCCAATCACTTATGAAGAAGCCAAAGGTAAACAGAATTGGGAGATTGCAATGCAGGAAGAGTATGATGCTCTACTTGAAAATGAAACTTGGGAATTAGTACCAAGACCAAAGAATCAGAAGGTTATTGGATGCAAGTGGGTATATAAAACAAAGAGGTTTGCAGATGGTAAGGTGTCTAGATACAAGGCTAGACTTGTGGTCAAAGGTTATGCCCAAACTTATGGGGTAGATTATGATGAAACCTTTAGTCCTGTTGCTAAAATGTCTACAATTAGAACATTGATTGCTATTGCTACTTGTAAGGGATGGAAATTATCACAATTGGATGTGAAAAATGCATTTTTAAATGGATACATTGCAGATGAAGTATACATGGAGCAACCAGAAGGCTTCATGGAATCAATTGGATCAGATTATGTGTGTAAGCTCAAGAGAGCTTTATATGGGTTGAAGCAAGCCCCAAGAGCTTGGAATTACAGATTGGTCAAGTTCTTGAATGAATGTGGATTTCAAGCATCAAAGGCAGATAGTAGTTTGCTAGTGAAGGCAAGTGAAAATGGATACATTTACATGTGCATTTATGTTGATGATATTATTGTCACAGGAACAGATACTCAAGGAATCAATGAACTCAAAAGGCAAATAGAGAAGGAGTTTAAGATAAGTGATTTGGGAAACTTATCTTATTTTCTAGGAATGCAGATTGTGTATACTCAACATGGAGTATATGTTTCACAAGAGAGATATTTGAAGAATCTTCTAGTCAAGTTTAACATGGAGGATTGCAAGATCTCAACTACACCATTGGAGGTAAATCATAAATTAAGCAGGTATGGAGGTGAAGAATTCAATGATATGAAGAAATATCAGAGTTTGGTAGGTAGTTTAATATATGCTACCTTGACAAGACCAGATTTATCATATGCAGTAGGTGTGTTGTCACAATTTATGCATTGTCCAAAGAAGACTCATTGGATTGCAGCTCAAAGGGTACTCAGATATATCAAAGGAACCCTAAGTGAAGGATTGTATTATGGTTTCACTTCTGACACAAGAATCAAAGTGTTTAGTGATGCAGATTGGGCAGGTGACTCAGATGATAGAAGGTCTACTCATGGGTATCTCTGTTATGTTGGAGATAAGCTAGTTTCTTGGTGTTCAAGGAAGCAACATACAGTTGCTTTATCATCCACAGAAGCTGAGTATAAGGGAATGGTAGAAGCTGCAAAAGAAGTGATATGGTTGAAGACCTTGATGAAGAGTTTTGAAACTGATCATAGTACTCCGATTATTTTTGGAGATAATATGAGTTCTTTGTATTTGGCAGCTAACCCTGTTTTTCATGCCAGGACTAAGCACATAGAGATTCAGTATCATTTCTTGAGGGAAAAGGTACTTGATAAAGAGATTGAAGTGATGTACACTCCAACAAAAGAACAAGTGGCAGATATGATGACAAAGAGCTTGGATGGACCTAAGCTACAGAGATTCAAGGAGATGGCAGGAGTGAAGAAGAATGGAATAATCACAATTAGTGATTGAGGGGGAGCTGTTGGAACAAGCCAATCACAAATTGATGATTATACAGATCTTGAAGAAATCTTATGGTTGGAATGAAGCAAAGAAAGATACTTGTGAAAGTGAAGAAGATTTCAGGATGATGTCTTGTACACATATGTACATATAAGTGAAGAATCTTGTAAACTGAGTATGGCTAAACTCTTAGGATGATTAGTAGCAATGTCATAGACACGGGATGAGTCTAAAGTCATGTATATATAAGTTAATGATGACAAGAATTATGAGTGAGAGTCATTTGTAGATGACAAACTTCAGAAAGATGTGTAGAGAGTTTTTTCCCAGAAAATAGCGACGGGTTTTTCTCTGAGTGCTCTCTGTCTGATCATGTGGATCAGAAATCCTTTTGTACACATCTAATTGAGAAGCTAATGAAGCTATGTCTAGAGTTTCAGAATCTAATTCCTCTCCTACTGTGAGAATGATCAATAGGAACATTCATATGTGAACTTTGGAAACTGAAGTCTGAGAGTAGCGCACTTTTCCGTCTCAGTATTTTGATCAGATCTGAGTGTATACTGTAAAGTTTTTGATGAGTGAGCACTTAAAATTTAAGTTAGAAGATAAGGAAGCTATGGCTAAAAGCATTTAGCAAAACGGGTTTCAGATTGAGAGAAATCAACTTAAGAAGTTGACTATGTCGAAGGCGCAACTTCTGAGAGACAGTTATTTACATATCATTGATCTTAATGATCAAATTAAACTTTTGGTGATTAGTTTTGAGAACTAATGACTAGTATGATTGCGCAAGCAATACTTGTGCATCATTTACTTGAAGAAATTTGAAGTTTTGTGCAAGTAATGAAGTTGATTTCTGAAGCAGACTTTCTGAAGTAAACATTTCTTCACTCAGAGAAGTGTTGATTGAAGTTTTGGTAAAGAAGATCATTGTTTGTGTAAAGTTTGGTTTATAATTGACATAGAAGTGTTCTTAAGTCAGTATAAATCAAACCTTTGGAGATTAAGAGGTCTCCAACATCTATCTCCTATACTTAGAACTTTCTCACAGATTTCATAATGCATTTTACAATTTGATAATGGTGCAAATGAACGTGCACCTAAGGGCAAAACTCAATATGTGTTCATACATAATTTAATGCATACTTGAAATGCACGCTTAAATAAATGGTGCAAAACTGGAAGTAAAAGGTTTTTCCTATTCTACTCGTGAAGAAAATCTTTGTTGTCAACAAACTCCCATTCTTCATCTTGAACCTGAAAAATATCTTGAAAACAAACTCGTGAAAAAAACAGAAGTATTAGCACATTTAAACCAAATTTTTCAATTCAAAACTTCTAGATGATTCATCTATAAAACCTCGAAGTAATATTAAATCATATTTTGGAGCTTCCATCAATTCGTCCTTTCTTGCTTGATCTGCATTAAATCACTCAAAACATTGATTAGAAAAGCCATATTTGATGCATTAATGAAATTCATAATTTTTCTTTTATAAAGAAAGAAAGTAAAACAAAACCCATATACATACCTTTTTGATGAGGAAGTAGGTTGCAACTCCCATATAAATATTCTTCATGGATAGGAACCATTTACAAAATTTCATAAACTGTTATTCATAAGAAAGAATGTGGACTATTTCTCAGTTTGAACGTGTCATCTGTATGCAATAATAATTTAAAAAAAACTTCTCATCAAATTCCTTTTTCATAAGAAAACCAAATCAATTTGATTCATCTTTTCTTATCAAATATATTAATCATTTCTTAGTGAAATCATTTCTTAATTTAATCATTTCTTCTATTTTTCAATGGTACATTCTTAGTTTTCTTGTTAAGTTTTAAGGTTTTTGATTGTTTTGAATTTATATTCATTTTGTTTTCGATTTGTTTAATTATATGATCAAGAAGTTGCTTGTCTATTTCATTTGTTTGTTTGTTTTGATTCATAATACTTTGTTTGGTCTCTTCTTGTTTAATTCCTTCTTCTTTAAATTGATTATATTCATGTTTGTGAAATTGAGTTTGAAGTTGTTTAAGCTTGACTTGATCAAACAAATTCTCATTAGAAAGGAGCATTGGATCAAGTGAAATCTGTACATTATTAAGTTTCATTGCTCCTACTTGTATTTCATGTTCAAAATCACCTAGATCAATTTCCAATTGCTCTTCTATAATCGATTTTTTATCTTCTTCCTTTAGTTTTATCATTTTGATTTCTTCTTTTAACTCTTGTTTTTGGTTTGACGTCCTCTCTCTTATTTCTTTTTTTGTTTGAATGTTCATATGTATGATAGGCTTCCATACTTTTTTACTTTCACATGGATTAGGTTTAGTTTGAATCTCCTTAAATAGTTCTTTCATTCCTCCCCTTCTTAGATTTAATTTTAAAGGTGATCGATCCTGATAATTACAAATTTTCCTTTCAAATTCAACCACTAGTTTCTGTTTTCGTGCATCTTCGTACGACCTGCAATTCCAAAATGCATGGCCATATTGATCGCACCAAAAACACTGCAAAGGTCTCATTCGAGTCCTATTTGATGGTCTTAATGAATGTCTACAACTAGATTTACTAAAATCATTAGCATGTGCTATAGATGAAGGATCTATAAACAAACTTTGGCTCATTCCCTCCTTTTCATGCTCACATTTAGCTAGCTCTAAATCTTGTATTCGTTTAGATAATATTTCATACTTCTGGTTCATTTCTTGAAACTCAGCATTCATTTCCTCTTTCCAAGTTCTAAGACTAGTTCTTAATACTTGTAAAGTCTCTGGCATAGCTTTAAGCGTATCATTTAAACTCAAAATCATTCTAAATGTTTTTTGTAGAGCTTCATTGGCCTTATTTTCCCTTTCTATGAATTTATCTTCCCATTTTCTCAAATGTTGATCTATCAATGCGTTCACATATGCTTCATCAATAACAATACTCGTTGAATTATGCTCTTGTAAATTAATTTCAAAAGATTCTTTACATTGATGTATATTTTTCATGTTTGTATGCTGCTTTTTGCCCATAACTCACACTTGAATATCAAAGAAGCACCACATAAACGAAAAACAAGCTATGAGGTTATACGTACATCAAACATACATTACTTGGCATTAATTTGAGAAAAAAATCCAGAAACATATACCTGAGCTGCAAGGCCGTTTGTTTCACGTCGGGTTCAAAGTGTCGGAGCGAAAGCGACGGTCGGTGGATCAAGGCGACCGCCCAAAATAACGGCGCACGCCGGGTGCTTGATGCTATCTCAGGTAATAGCAAAGAGCTCAAAGAGTTTGTCAATTTCAAGCATTAAAAAGATGATATCACCTTAACCAAGTTCTTTATCAGAAACTATGCAAAACAAATTCTTGCTAATGACTATTTCTGAACAATTTCAAATAAATCTTAGTACGGATTAATGTTTTGGATCAAATGATAGTTTAGAATGTATGTGAATATTAAATATGTGGGATCACTTCATTATAAAAGAAATTAGCATTTCATTCCCTTTGATCATGTATGAACAATAGGTTTATCTAATGTTTTACATTATACAGTCAGAAAATTCAAACTCAAATTCTCAAAACAAACAAGGATATATATAATGCGTAGACCTTCAACCGTTTGTAAATCTCTTACATAAAGTTAGTGAAGATATTCAAAGCCTTATGAAGAATCTCAAAATGTATTGGATATGTAATTTGTAGGTATCGAACCTTGAACTTCAGGGTACACAGTTTCAGATCCATGCGCAACTTCCATGATTCATGCTCATAGTATAACATTTTCAACTCTGTGCTAGATGTTAATTTGAAATAAATCAACAAACAAAAAGTAATCAACAACTTTTGTTTGATATATTCTGAAAAAAAGCTTTTGTTTTCTGCACCTGCATCACTCCATCAACTCCATAGAAAGGTTTATAAGAAACCTTCGAATTCATAAAACGCATTTAATCCTGATGGCCTTCTATAAAAGAAATCTTTATTTGTGTAGAGGAGAAAACGTAAATATGAATCATGTCCTAGTGCTCGAACACAACTGAATATCCACACAAAATTATTTCTTTTACGCAAGAGCAACAAGGGTTGTAATAAGGAAGCCAATGTTTAGCAAAATATACCTGTCAATTCGTCTTAACCACTTAATATATATTCAAATAAACAAAGAGAATTCACTTAACCTTCTCGGTTTTGTTAGCAACAGTAATATGCAGTGAAAAGTGAAATTGAATGAACCAGCGCGATAAGAACCTACAACGTAACGCAAGGATGCTTCTAATGATTCACGGATGTATTCAGGTGTGGAAAAAGTAGATGTAAGCACGCAAAGCACTATAAACCTTCTATGAAACATAAAAGATCATAGTAGTTGCATGTCTGTCAATGGCAATAAACAGCTATCTTTATAGTTGATAAATCTTAATATGAAACAGCGTGAAACTATAATCTGCTCTTCAAAGTACTCCTACAAACAATCGAACTTATTGATTCAGCAGGTCTCTGAATGTCTAAAGGTAATTTCATTAGCATGCCGATATGTGCAGGGGCATAAAACTCGGAACCAATGTGAAACTCGAAAATATGAAGAAAGGTCAAACAAGTTTAACCTGCAAACTGAATGCTCATAGCGAGACGCTTACTGACTTATTCAAATTAATTCCCAGCAAAACACGAATTAAATGAACTGTGGTGGTTGAACAAAGTCCCAACACTAATCATATGCATTAAGTAGCATCGTGGAAGATCATATCGAACAGTTTTCGCCAGAAGATCAATGATCTAGAAAGTTTGTAATCACCAGGGAATGAAAAGATATTGTTGCATGATTCATGCAGAGTTGTCAAAATGCTTGAGCAACACTAATCCTAAAGAATCTTACATATTAGTAAATCAAAAATGTAGGAAATCGAATGATTAAGGTAATAATTAATATGCAAACACCTTTGACATAATGTGGACGATAATAAACACTAAAAAACTATGTGTTTTTTCTTTTCAATGTCAAATCGTATATACATGTATTCATCGTAATGTTACTAGAAGCATTTCAGAAGTTAGAATAAACTTTTAACATGTTAAATATATATATATATATATATATATATATATATATATATATATATATATCAGAATCTAGCACATAAGTACATATACCAACATGCTCCTATTCGTTGGTAGGGAATAACATATGAGCGTTGTCAGAAGAAAACCTCTTAAATATTACGCAGATGGAATTGTGGAATGATTCAGGTATCATAACTTTTCGCACAGTTTGATTCAAGAGCTACACCTCCATCATCATATCTGAAGCTTCACCTCTCTCCAATGCCCAGCTGTTAGAGGATCCCTTCTGTCAAAAATTCATCACTGTCGCGCGTTAGTGCTCTTCGATGCCACTCTTTTTCCTCCTTCTGTGGTCTCTCCTCTTTTGTATATTGGCCCCTTCGATAGCGCCCTCCTGAAGATGGTAATTCTTTCTAGCCAGCTCAGAGAGAGTTCTGTCAGCGCTCTCCTCTCCTTTTGTAGATTTCTGCTATACCTCCTCAATTTCTTGCGTGAATTGTTGTATGACTCCTTCATGCGTTGCCCTCTATCTCTATGCCATGCAATGCTTGCGGTGCTTTTTGTTTTTCCTTCCAGAACGTGCACCTGTGGAGCATCTTGCTTCCTCCATCGAGATCAGAGAGCCTTCTTCCTTATGCGCAGTCCTCTGGATCCCCTTCTTCCGATAAGCGTGCCTTCATATCTACCCCCCCTTACCATGCACGCCCTCGTTCCCTCAATATGAAGCGCTTTCTCTCCCCTCTTTTTTCGACGGCAGTTATCTCCTCCGAAGCTGTACTTTCCATGCAAATCTGCCAGAAAACTTGTCCGTCTTCTCACTGTTATTTTTACTTCTCCATGATTTCGATTTTTATTTACATTCACGTGTGAATTCCCTTTATCATTGTTAGCAAGCTTTAGCACTAAATGGTTTCTTAGGTTCATATGGTATGAAGTTCGAAACATATGATTATACATAGGTGTGTATACACACATGAACATGAGGTTTTCACCATATTTAGAGTAGTCCTCGTTCAGCTGTGTGCATCCACTTTTTATGATAATCAGGTCATTGACCAATACAAATGCAACATCTAGTCACCCATATTCGAGACATCGGGTAATTAATCTTCAATCAATGACATCTAAGAACCTTGATTTGATCCATTGGCATTCCATGAAGAGCATAAATCCATTGCCAATCCTGCATCATGCCTTCAATAATTCTATTCATTATTTCGGCCATTCATATGCCAAAAGAAAGGATTGGGATATCTAGTTAGGGAGAAAGGATCTCTCCGACAGCACATCTGCTATATTTCGTCTCTCTCTCTATCTCTATTCTCTTCTCACTCTGATTCTTGATTGATATATATATAGTCCTCATTCTTCCATGCTCTTCCGCACACGTTCTTGTTCGCACTTCCCTTCTATTATTCCTATGCACGTTCTCTCTATGTACAGTTTGATTTGGCGTAAGGTATTCTGATCTTGAAAGATTTTGTACTGTACACAACGGTTGTGGATTTGTCCCTCCACTAAGGCTTTTGATTTCCTCTGATTCTGCTTCCTTCTTTTTCTCTTTTTATGTCTGTTTGTCGAATTCATGAGTGTTTCTTCAACAGCTCCCCCTCAATCACTAATTTGACATTTTCCGGTCTTTCATATATCTTCCTTTCTTTTATACCTGCCATTTCTTTGAATCTGCTTGTCTTTGTTCCATCCAAACTCTTTGTCAGCATATCTGCAATCTGATCCTTTGTCGGAGTGTATACAATGTCTAACTCCTTCTCCATTACCTTTTCCCTCAGGAAATGATATTGAATCTCTATGTGCTTTGTTCTTGCATGAAATACTGGGTTTGCTGCAAGATATAACGAACTCATATTATCTCCATGTATACTAGGTACACCTTGATCAATACCCATGCTTTTGAACAAGGTCTGCATCCATATTATTTCTTTAGCTGCTTCTACAAGTCCTTTATACTCTGCTTCTGTTGATGATAAAGCCACTATGTGTTGCTTCTTCGAACACCAGCTTACCAGCTTATCTCCTAGGTATATCATATACCCGTTTGTTGACCTTCTGTCATCTTGACTTCCAGCCCAGTCTGAGTCACTGTATGCTCTGAGCTTTATATCCGACGTAAAAGGATAATATAATCCTTCTTTTATAGTTCTTTTAATATATCTAAGAACTCTTTGTCCTGCAACCCAATGTTGATCTGTCGGACAATGCATAAACTGTGAGAGAACTCCCACTGCATAACTAAGATCCGGTCTTGTTAGTGTAGCATAAATTAAACTTCCTACTAATGACTGATATTTCTTCATATCTTTAAACTCTGCTCCACTGTATCTACTGAGTTTATGATTTACTTCAAGCGGTGTTGAAGCTTCTCTGCAATTCTCCATATTAAACTTCTTTAGTAAGTTTAGGAGATACCTTTCTTGTGACACATATACACCATGATCTGTGTATGTGATTTCCATTCCTAGAAAGTATGACAACTTTCCTAGGTCACTAATCTTGAACTCTCTTTCGAGTAGTTTCTTTACTTCTGTAATCCCTTCATCTGATGTTCCTGTGATTATTAAGTCGTCTACATAAATACAAATGTAGATCATTCCTTCTTTTGTTCTCTTTATAAGTAGACTTGCGTCTGCCTTCGAACTTTGGTATCCAAGTTCATTGAGGTACTTCACAATTCTGTAGTTCCAAGCTCTTGGAGCTTGCTTCAATCCGTAAAGTGCTTTCTTTAATCTGCAAACAAAGTTTGGTTATCTGGAACTTTCGAACCCTTCAGGTTGCTCCATGTACACTTCATCAGAAATGTATCCATTCAGAAATGCGTTCTTTATATCTAGCTGACTTAGCTTCCATCCTTTTGATGCAGCTACAGCGATTACTGTTCTTATGGTTGACATCCTTGCCACCGGACTAAACGTCTCATCGTAATCTATGCCATGCTTCTGGGCATAGCCTTTGACCACCAGCCTTGCTTTGTGTTTGGCTATCCTTCCATCTGCAAATTTCTTTATTTTGAAAACCCATTTATTTCCGATTACTTTCTTACCATTTGGTTTCGGAACAAGTTCCCATGTCTTGTTCTCTTCCAGTGCGCTGATTTCTTCTTCCATTGCTTCTTCCCATTGTTTCTTGCCTTTTGCTTCATCATAGCTCTGTGGTTCTTCATCATCGTTGACCATATATGCATAGTCTTTCTGAGTTATGTATGAAGTATCATACGAGTACCTTTCTGGTTGTCTTCTGTTCCTGTTCGACCTTCTTGGTTCAAACTCTTCATATGTATCTGAATGCACTTCTTCATCAAATCTCGAATCATCTTCATTTCTCATACCTGATCCGTTCCTAGACGTACTTGCCTGCATATGATTTTCATCTCTGTTTACCTGAACAATTGATTTCCCTTTCTCTCTTCTTTTTATTTCTTCTTCGAATTCTTCAGTCGTATGACTTTGATCTGCATACCAACTCTGTTCATCAAATGTAACATCTCTGGACACAGTAAATTGTTTGGTTAGAGGATTCCATAACCTGTATCCCATCTGCTTTTCATCATATCCGACGAACACATATTTCTCTGCTTTCGGTTCAAGCTTATGTCTGAGTTGAGACGGTACATAAGCATACGCTACTGATCCAAACACTTTGCAGTGATCAAGTGTTGGCTTCTTTCCCCACCAAGCTTCATAAGGGGTCATTCCTTCCAATGCTGTACATGGTAATCTGTTTACCAAGTATGTAGCTGTGTTTACAGCTTCAGCCCAAAGATAATTTGGACAATCTTTTTCGTTTAGCATAGCTCGTGCGAACTCGACTAGAACTCGGTTCCTTCTTTCTGCTACTCCATTTTGTTGTGGTGTATATCTGCAGGTTATTTCTCTTTTAATTCTTGCATTCCAAAGATAGTCATTGAATTCTCGGAGAAGTATTCTCCCCCTCCATCAGACCTCAGTCTTTTAAGTTTTCGTCTGGTAAGTCTTTCAGCATATGCATGAAAATGCCTGAAGGCTCCAATACTTCTGATTTTTCTTTCAAAACATAAAGAGTTATCCACCTTGTTGCATCATCATGAATAAAACATAGTACCTTGATCCGCTAATTGATCCTTCTTTCGTTGGCCCCCATACATCTGTATGAATAAGCTCGAGTACTTCATCATGTTTGAATCCTTTCTTCTGGAAAGGTAACCTGTGGGCTTTTCCCAACTGGCATGCTTCACACTTGTGAATCATATGTTGATTCTGTATATTTGGTAATCCCAATACTGACTGATTCGTTATCATAGCTTTAATTCCTTTTTCATTGAATGACCCAATCTCTTATGCCAGAGATCAAGTTCTGTAATTACCTTTTCTCCATGTGTGAGCAACGCTTGGCCAATGTTCCCTTGTACTCTTAAAGTAAAGAGTCTTCCTTCTTTCTTTCCAGAAACGATCTGGTTATATCCATTCTCGGGATCTTCTACAAATACACCTTTATTTGTAAATCTGACCTGAAAACCTTTCTCAACTATCTGTCGCTAATCAAATTTTTCGGTATTGTTGGAACATACAAAACATTGGTTAGCAAATCTGCTCCACTCTTGCATTTCACTTTTCCAATTGAGTGTACGCTATGTCTCGTATTGTCACCTATTTGAACAGTGTGACTAGAACTACCTTTTTCTAGTTCTGACATTAGTTCTATATTTCCTGACAAATGATTAGAGCATCCAGAATCAATGTAAAATATCTTTAGGTCTTCATTATCTGATGTGCTGATAGAGTTCATCATCAACGATGTATGACTTTCATTCTGCGTGTCGTTTGCGTAGTTGTTGTAGGTGGTGTTGTAGGATTGATTCTGTCCCCAACTTCTCACTCCACCTTTACCATAGCCTCCTCTTTGATTTTGTCTTCCTCTTTGATATCTTCCGCTTCTGCCTCTGCTATTACTGTTTTGATTTTGATTTGATCCTTGTTGATTGTGCCAGCAATCATGAGCCAAATGATTACTGAGTCCACAGATCCAGCAAGCCTTCTTGTTGGTATTCTGGTTACTTCTTCCTCTTCCAAAGCCTCTTGCTCTTCCTCTGCCAGTGCCTTTACCTCTTGCGTAATAGGCCTGAGAACTCGACTCTTCTTCGTCTTTTGACTTACCTTTGTCTTTCTTTTTGTTCTTCATGTACATTGCAGAGCTTTGTCCTTTATCTGCATCTCCTTTCAGGTCTTGCTCATATGTGAGCATCAAACCAAGCAACTGATTTAAATCTGGCACAAAATGATTTAAGGAAAGTTCAGTTGATAGTACGAAAGGTTTCCACCTTTCATCTCCTCTCAACCCTGTGAGCACTTGCGCTATCAATCTATGATCTTCGACTTCTTCATTTATGGATCCAAGACTATCTGCTAGATCCTTCATTTTAGTGACATAGTCACTTATGCTTTGACTCGACTTCTTTTTGAATGTCGTAAATTCGGACCATAAACTAGCCTTCCTGGCTTTCGTAGTATTTTGGAAATGATCTTCCAATGCACTCCATATGTCCTCTGCTTTCTCTAGACCTCTGATATGCGGTAGTAGATGATCTGTTACGGTATTATAGATGTAGGCTCTTGCTGTTGCATCTTTCTTCTGCCACAGCTTCAAGGCTTCTAATTCTTCTTTTTTCGGTTGACTATCATCTTCAAAAGTCGGCTTCTTTTCTTCTCCGGTCACGTACATCATTAAGTGCTTACTCATAAGTAAGGCTTCCATGTGCATTACCCATGCGGGATAATTATCTCTGTCCAACTTATCAATAGTAACGTGGTCTGCCATGATCTTCTTGTTTCTGTTACTTCCGGTGAGCTTTTGAGAATCTTTCTGCTCTTCAGAATCTTTCTCGTTCTGGTTCCACTCGTTGTGGTTAACTGGCTCTTGTTTCCAATAATGGTGAATACTCTGGGCTTGATATGCCTAGCTCTGATACCACTGTTGCGGAAATGTGGTATGCTTCCTTACTCTGATACCACTCCTTGACGACGACGAGGCTGAGCCTTGCGGAAACCGCCACGCCGAAGAAGAACTAAGCTAGAGTGATTCAGACACCTGTGTAATCAATCAATAGCTTAGCGAAGTCTAGCGCTCAACATATAAGACTGCGCTTCTAAATTCACTGGAAAAATTTCACCGAAATGTCACCGGACTATCACTAGACTGACACCGTAATCATACCGGAATTGTGCCGGAATGAACTTCAATTCTGTTATAATTACTTCAAGCAAACATAAATGAAGTAAGGAAGTGATGCAAAAGCTTCCTTAACTTACTGAACTCTTTCTGAAGTT